>QOCX01002292.1:0-23465 GCA_005959815.1 Sarcophaga bullata | reverse complement strand
AAAACAAAGGACCGATGAGTTTGCTAGCGGCGATTTCGCTCTAAACAGTCAAATTTAACGTTTGTAATCGTGAGTCGTATTCGCTGTCGGCTAGTGGGTTGCGTGCTGACTTTTTAGATTCGAGCCCGTGGTTCAAACCCCAGATCAGACATTTCGAACAGAATGTACTATAAAAAGATATTTCTTTGGTGACTTTCACTCAGCAAACTGCTGGCATGCCCTCTGAGAGTTAGTAAAATTGTCATGAAAAGTTTCTCAAAAATCTGTCGTCCAGAGTTGACTTTAAACTGTATGTGCCGACATTCATGGATAAAATTAACACACACAACATGTGTAGCCTGAAAAGCTGAGTCGTAATCATGACTGAAGGGTAGTATTGACCACTTAAGTAAGTAAATTTGACAGCACCTTTTCATATTGACGTAATAATTTAACTGGAAATGAACTTCATCGCTATTCATACATCATTGGTCATTACAACCGTTCAGGCGGGACTACAACCTAGCTTCTCACACCACTTATGTTGTGTGTGTTAATTTTATGCATCAGTAGCGGTATTTACAGTTAAAAGACAACTCCGAACTACAGATTTTTGAGAAACTTTTGAAAGCAATTTTTATTTACTCTCAGAGTAAATCTGCTGAGAGAAAGTCGCCGTAGAAATATTTTAACATTTTCGTTTTGATGTCTGACCTGGGGTTTGAACCGTGGTTAATACACTACCTACTAGACTACGACGATTTCATCACAATTCCTATATAAAAAAACACTTATCTTTAGCCAGTTTTAATGAGCACAAATGCGCAAAAAAGCATGGTCAGTGAGTTCCAGTTTTTGTTTTTATAGGCCTGTAATCCAAGATTCCTATGTAAAGTTTTCTACACAGTCGAAGAACGAAGACCAATAAGTTGAAACTACAATGAATCAATATTTCTGTGTTTCTTCGAAACAATTACAGCAGCGATATTCACTCTTCGTTTTGTACATACCTTAAAGCTGGTTTTGAAACAAGAAGAATAAAATTATTGCGAAAGCGATTAATAACAGCACGAATTTTTTGCTCACTGGGCTAATTATATCGAACGTAAATTGGACAAAGGGCACTAAGAACTATGCGAACAGAGTTATTACTTTATTTAAAGGAACTTATACATCGTATGACATTCTCAGCTGTCAAACCATATTGAAAAACTCAAATGAATTGGAAATTGTTGTGCTAAAAGTTTTTAAAATGCAATTAAATAACCGCACAACGAGTTATCAGTGTATAGATGGCATACAATTCAACCGGTTTCATAAATTTATTTAAAGATAAAATAATTAATAGATGAAGTATTAAATTTATATGTAGAAACTGTGTAGAGAAAAAAAAATCCAAAGAAATAAAAAAAAATTATTTTCGCATTCACATAATCAGTCAACCCCAGCCAGTTATTCTATCAGTCATACGAACTCATCCATAAATGGAGCTTTGGAAATGATAATGAATAAAAAAAGAAGAAGAAAGTATGTATGGAGACAAACTACTTGTGACCGTAGTTCTTTTTTTTTTTTTATTGTTTATTTATTATTTATTTTTATAAGAATAATTAAATAAACACTATAGTTTAAGTTTTCTTTTGTTTTTCTTCATTATAAATTCTAAAATTGAAAATTTATTTACAAACCAAAGAAAACAGCAAAAGAAGAAGAAAATAAGATCGATTATTTAATTTTATATTCATATACGGTGGTTAACAAAAAGTAAATTTACATATGTTCCACCAGATGAATATAATGCTTGGAAAGTGTTAAAAAACCATTAAAATTTATCAAAGTACTTGGCAAATAGTTGTCTCAGCCAAATTTAAGATTTTTTTTTTCACACCCCTGAAACAATTTTCTTTTTTTTAAGCTTTTTTTTCTTCTTGTTGACTTAAGACGCATTTGATAATTTGATAAAATCGTATTTCTGTACACGCACTAGTAAGGAATGTAAACCAGTTACAACAAGTGATAATTATTATGGTTGAATTAGAAAAACAAACAAAAAAATTAGTTTTTCTTTATAATTCCACAGTGTAACTAACATACAAATAATTTATTGAGAATAGTATTTTACAGTCCGAAGAAGTTTTTATCACAAAACGCACTGAATTAGTTTCAAAATCATTGATTTTTCAAAAAAAAAATTAGTTTTTATTTTAATAGACTGGCATTTAATTAGCACCGTAACATAAAAATTAACAAATAAAAAAAAATGTAGAATCATTGTTTGATAATGGATGTGGATCAAATGTGATCTTAAAATAAAAGTCAAATACCACAAACAATTTTGTTTGGTTTGATCTTAATTTTAATTTTTCCAAAAATTCTAGATTTTGTTTTAAATGAATTTTTTTTTAAATAAATCAACATATATAGACACAACGTACATATATTTTAAAAGTTATCGTATGCATATATTCTCTCGCTATTAAAGTTTTATGCTTTGATTAGTAGAAGACGTGCAAAAGATTATTTGTTTCTGGTAATTAAGTATACCAATTGATTATGTAACATATATACATACATATAGAACTGGCTATTATAACCCTTCAGTCAGGATTACGACCTAGCTTCTCACAAGACTTGCGTTTAGTGTGTTAATTTTTTTACATGAGTGTAGGTCCCAGTTTAAAGTCGATCCAGAACGACAGCGTGTTTTTAGAAACTTTTCAAGGCAATTATTTACCAGAAATCTGCTGAGATGAAGGCGCCGAAGAAATATTTTTTGCATATTTCGTTTTGTTGGAGTTGTCTGACCGGGGGGTTTAACCGATTCCTCACGTCTAATAAATCAATACACTTTCGAACGACAAATTTTTTCGAGAAACTTTTCATGGCAATTTTTTGCCAGAAATCTGCTGAGAGAAAGGCCCCTAAGAAATATTTTTTGCATATTTCGTTTTGTTGGCCATGGCTTGAACCGAGGCCTCATGTCTACAATACCTACTACAGCACGGCGAATTCAACAAAATTAAACAAAGTCTGTTTGGAAAACCTGTCTTTAAAGATTTGTATTTCGATTTATGTATGTGAGATGGCGGTCCTAAAATTAGTAAATCGAAAATCTTCTACTGTTACATCAGGCTTCACAGCAAAAACTTCCGTCTTGTTGCACCCGCATCCAACAAATTAGTTGTCAATTATTTAGTCTGTTTTACCTAATCACAATTTAACAACTTGAGCAAATAATAAATTTGTTTCATCAAAATATTGTTCTGTTCGGACAGTTTTCTACACTCTTCGCTATCTTCAGCGAATAAATCTCATTCTTCAATGAAATTGTCGAATTTAGGAAATTACCAATCCACATGAGCTCCAAAAGCGTTGAATGCATTCATTCAGTCAGTGTTCGCTGCAAATTTTGAACTGGCGGTATAGCCGGCCCATATTTCTTTGAGAAAAGCGTTAGCCACGCCATGACTATCAACGGCGAGGACTATAGGTCGATGGTTACCACCCAACTTCTTTCAAACGATACAAAAGTTCCACTGCTGTCTCACAGACACTTTGTTTCATTTATCAAGCAAAAGACCCGTTATAAACAAATTTTTGTGTGTTTTATATTCTACTGATAAATCTGTCATTCTTTGTATTTCAACACAATTACTAATCATGTACGTATATGAGAATATTAAGTTCAGGATGTTGCAAGTGGTTTTTACAATAATTTTTAATAATTTTTCAGGTTCTTTTGAATATTCAAGTTTTTAAAGGGCTCTGAGGTCACCATACTCTAGTGGGTGGTGTGTTGGCTTATTAGACGATAGGTCATGGTTCAAACTCCAGGAAAAATTTTTCTTCGGCGACTTCCTCTCATCAGATTCCTGCCAAAACCTCTGAGAGTAAAAAAAAATGCCATGAAAAGTTTCTCAAAAATTTGTCGTTTGGAGTCGACTTTAAACTGTCGGTTTCACCAATCATGTATAAAATTAACACACATAATATAAGTGGTATGAGAAGCTAAGTCCCGACTGAAGGTTTGTAAACACCAATTATGTTATGTATGTAATGTACTATGGTGCAGCTGTAATAGTGGCGTCGTCTTGTCGGAATCAGGTACCCTTTCCGAACGGACTGAAGACCATGGTCATAGAGGTTATTATGTATACAGTTCTTTACAAGGCACCGAAATATAATTCCTCTCAGCAGAATTTTGGCAAAAACTCTAAAAAGAAATCAGACTGAATGATTGTAATAACTAATAACGTATGTATGTATGTATGTACTACATATATTCATATGGTATCTGGCATGCATTAATGGTTAAAGTTTTTAATATTCTGAAATATTCCAATAGTTTTCCAAAATAGTGGATATGCTAATAATGTGAATGCCTAAAATAATTAAAGAAAAACCAGTAAAAACAATCCAAGTTCATTGCCATTTTGTCTTTGCATTAGATTCTACCATTAGCCAGTCATCGCAATTTATCATTAATTTTTGTTCATTATCCGCTTACTGTTTAAATTGTTCTACGTGTTTAGATCAAACATTGTTTTAAAATTGATCGTATTTCAAGCTACAATGCATCCTAAAACGCGTTTTTTATTTTCACTTCTACTATTTCATGCAGGAATTATTTCGTTTTTTTTTATTTTTTTAATAATTGGCAAGTGTTAATTGCCTTTTGGTTGCGATATAATATACGAATTTAATCTTTTATTAATTTAATTTAAATTAATTCAATTTAATTTATGAATTTATCTCCTTAATTAATTTAATAAAATAGATTTCATTTTAATTAATTTTTGTTTTGAATTAAAATGTTGATTTAAAACGAATTAAATTCTAATGATATTGTTTAAGAATTCGGAGTTCATTTAAGTTCAATAAAAATCGATAAAAAGAAATTTAATAACTTATGTTAGGTAACATAATTTAAATGATTTGCAAAATATTTTTTTTTTAATTTTAAATACGTTCAAAACAGAACAAATAGAATTTACTGGCTAGAATCGTAAAACCCCTTTTAATTTTAATTTTTACATTTAAACCGGAGCCAACAGAAGATACACACACGATTTATGTTTCATATTAAAAATTCACGTTTTTTTTCTGCTGCTTGACAACAGTTGCTTCAGTCTCTATGTATACGAGAATATGGTAGACTTTTATTTTGCTATCTTTTAAAAGAATTTAAAATAAATATAAGGGGTATTATAAAAAATCCTACGCTTTTTTTTTAGATGACTTAACTAATTTGCATCCCACCATTACATTGAAATAGATGGAGGTTACAAAGAGAATATTTTGTTCTAAAAGAGCTTTATAAGAGCACTAGAGTGAACAATATTTTAAAATGTTTCGAGATTACAAACTAGCCATTGTTCTCTAAGTGTATAACACCCTCTCATAGGACCCTATCATATGACATCCACTTTTTCCATTCTCGTTATTTTGTTTCGCCACTTATCGATTCTAACCCTCAGTACTAAGCACTTTTCTTATCGCCTAGAAGCTAAATGTGGTACAAAGAATATTTTGGAAGCACTGCATAAATTCAAAAAGTGTTAACGCAATCAAAAACGTATACAATAATCTGTAGAGTAGCAACAAAATTTATTCACTTGAGATGCAAATGGTGAAAAAGTTTTGCTGCGTAGTTCATAGAACGGGCGCAGAATTTTTTTGTGAATCCTTACGCCGGACCCTTTCTAATCGCCTGATGTGGTGAATGAAAAGCATTTTGAAGTATGTGAAGTACAAGTCCAAGCAATCTAAGTTTGAATATGATAAAAATTTCTTTAAGGTTTTTGGATTTTTAAATGTACGAGACTCAAATCCTGCTCCAATTCAACAAGGAAGGTCGTTAACCATCTCTAAAAAAAAAGAAAAAGAACGTGAACAACGAACATTTTCCGGAAGATTTGACTGCGCTAACTCTAAAGCGAAGTTCCTTACCAATGCTTCTTATTGAAAGATGTCGTGATTTGTCAGCAGTGGCTCTAATAGAAAATGGCCGTAGGTAGTATGTTCGCCTCTTAGACGCAAGATCGTGATTTAAATTCAAGCTTAGACCTCTCAAACAAAACGAAATATAAAAAGATATTGCTTTCCGTGACTTCCTCTCAGCACTATTCCGGCAGAAACTCCAAAGATAAAGAAAATTGTCTTAAAAGGTTTCACAAAAATCCGTCGTTTGGAGACGACCTAAGATCCTGCCTCTCATGTACGAAATTGACACACTCGGCATGGGTTGTAGGAGAAGCTAGATCGTAATCCAGATTAAGGGGTTGTAATGATCAATAAAATAAGAAAGTAAGTAATAAACTGGTGCCTGTTAGACCAATCACTTGTCGAACTAAACAGACTTGAATTAAGAAACCAAAAACAAAAATGCAGAACTTATAAAAACGAAAAGTAGCAGCCATTATTTGCCAATAGCAGAGTAGTTAAGTTCCATTTTGACTTACTTTAAGACAATCTTAAACTTAATTTGCCTTTAGTTCTGCTCAACAGACTGACTTACTTACTTAATTGATTATTACAACTCTTCAGTCAGGATTTCCAGACCTAATTTCTAATACCACTACTGTTGTGTGTGTTAATTTTATCGAACCTACAATTTAAGTGACCTACAGACCTATTGGTGTCACAATGAGCCGCTATGCATGCTCAAGTAAGCTTTGGTGCCACTAAAATTTACCTACCTTCAGTAATAAAGTCGACTTCGAACGACAGATTTTTGAGAATCTTTGTTGAGGGGAAATCGCCGAAGAAATATTTCTTTTTTTATTTCGTTTTGTTTAGGAAGGGGCTTGCAAGTGTGGCTTCATGTCTAATAAGCCAACAACCTACTACTACTACTAGACTACAGCAATTCCTTAATAGCAGCTAGCAAAAATTCGGAAACATAATGAATTTATCTTTTATTTTAGTTGAGAAGCTTTATTAAAAATACCAATGACTTGTTAGCACTACACCTCGTATTTAAAATTGTATTTGTTTTAAATTTAAAAAGGTAATCCCTCATTTCATAAGTCAATAAAATGTTAAAAATAATTTTTATTGCCGCCTATACGACAGCATCCCATAAAGAACGTACGTTCGGGGTAAGTTAAGACACGCTGAAATAAATTCAATAATTTTACAACGGCACATAATATTAAACAAAGGGACTGGATGAATCCCCCTTTCAATATTTAATTAATATGTCTTAAAAATTATTAACAATTTAAAAGAAAGAAAATTAATTAACTTAACTCGAGAATAGATAATCAATTCAAAACGTATGTATCGTTCATATGAACGTGAAATAAGCCCATAAAAATAGATCGAACAGTGTGAATAGCAAAATATTTAGAAATTGTTACTCCCACTACAAGTGGTATTGAACGCGTCATTTTATATTAAAAAAACCGAACAAAGCAAATAAGAAAATTATTTAATTTTCTAGTATTTTTTTGCAAAAATTTTTTAAAAAATAAAGAAGCAATTCGTTTAATAAATGAATTTGTTTTTTTTGTATATGTACATACAAACGTACGTACGTAGGGTACAGGTGCAAATTAAATGTACAAATTTTTTTTTAAATTAAAATAATCGATTATAATGTGTTAACAGCGGTTATATTCAATTGATTGCCCATTTGTGGCTGTTAGGTATTTTGTTTATACTCGTTCGTATGTTTCGTGAGATCTTTTGATTTATTTGTTAAACATTTTGAACTTTGTAAACTCAAATAAAAAAAGAGAGGATACTTATAGATCAATAAAGATTTCAATTGACTATTTTTAGAATCGTAACGTTACTTGATTCGGCAAAATAATTAAAAAAAATTAAGAAATTATACTCGATCTTGACCAACTGAATGACACTCTGCATTGCAATCCATCGATTCAAAATTTGAACCAAAACAATGAATTTAGGGTATGGCTCCTACACATGCAATGCGTTGTAAATACATTCTATGGAAGAAGCATAAAGTGTAGTATGAATGGATATTACATTTGAAGTAGTTTTCACTGGAAATATAGTGGTTAAAGTACTGGAATCCAAATTAAAGAAATACAAGCTTATATCCAAATAGATTTCCCTGATTTCCTCCAAAGAAAGCTTAGACGGCTCCATCTCATGTTTAAGTAATCGAGACAATCCTTTGATCCTACTACAGTATTCTACAGTAGGCCAATCACATTGCTTCGCAGGGAAACTTCATTTAACTGAAAATGAAACATGGGTAAACAAATAATATTTATTCTTCGAATTTTCGCCAAAAGTTCTTTGACTGGAAGTCGCCGAAAGAATATGGTTCTTCACATTTCGTTTTGTTCGAGATGTTTGAGATGTAATCTCAATTTGAATCTTGAAAAAATTGCACAAAACAGTGCCTAACCAATGGCTCCAATACTACAATTTCATTTACAATACATTATTTGAAGTATTCCTTTTGAAAAACGTTTTAATGACAGTTGGCAATCCTATTCTCCAAGAACATGCTGCAGGATTTTTTCTTTTTTTTCTTTCTTTTATTCATAACTTTGTTTTAGTTTCATTAATTAAGTTTTTCCAGTGAGAAAGGTGGCCACATTTTTGTTAACAGGTTCCAGAATAACAGGGTTACCTTGGAATTAAAAATTATAATATAATATCACGTTTATGAGTCTACAAATAATAGGGAATTACAATTAAAAATAGTTTACATGTCACCATTGGAAGATTTCATCTGGTTCGGAGTGTGTACTTTAACATTAAGCTTTTTTGCCTCAATCTCCAGATTAGGCCTGATTAGGTCAAAAAAGTGCATGTTAAGTCATACGGAATTATTTGATTGCGTTAAGATTACATACAAAATCGTTTCGCAGAACTTTTCAAGAAATTTGGAATATCCATTCCAGATAAAAAGATCTGGAAAAATATAGTAGCACAACTTGTAGAAGACACTGTACCGATTTTCACTGATTACGGCAAATTGAATGGAGCTATGGGCAGAGGAATTATCTCGGAATCGATTTGATCGAATCACTGTAGCATCTTTCAAAATTTATCTGGCAACCATACAGCCTGAAGTGAGTACTATTAAAGATGCAAATATCATATGGCGAAGATAATACCGCAATTCTGATAGCAAGCAGGCTATCAAAACATTATATTCCAACATGATGAACTCCAAAGTGGTGTAAAAATGTTGCAGATATCTGGGTACCGGGACATAGCAACATTCCAAATAACTATAGATCGGATGAACTGGCAACATGCGGCACGACCATCAAACTCTTCAATGAATTTTCTACTGTGAGAATCACTTTGCAGATCAGCGAATTTATAATTGGAAATGCAGTCATGGATTCCATCAATACCAAATGGACGGTTTCAGCCACGGGCTGAAAATCTAGGCAAGACTGGATGGAAAGGACACGAAAAGTAATCTTTAACTTCAAAGAAGGACGCTCGGCGTAGTTGTTGGAGCTATTACTGAACATTTCATTATAAGTACTCAGGCAAGGTTTATTGGTTTTGGCACTTTCCGATTGCTTCTGGGAATGGGGCAGAAATGAAAAGTGTGGTATTGTTGTTGTCTAATAGGTAGTGTGTTGTCTTATTAGACTTTAGGTCACAGTGCAAATCCCAGGTCAGACATCTTGAGCAAAATGAAATATGAAGAAGTATTTTTTCGACTACTTTCTCTCAGCAGATTTCTGGCAAAATCCTTGAGTGTAAATAAAATTGCCATGAAAAGTTTCTCAAAAAAAAATCTGTCGTTCGGGGTCGACATTAAACTGTAGGTCCCCCCACTCATGTATAAAATTAATACACACACAACATAAGTGGTGTGAGAAACTAGGTCGTAATCGTGACTGAAGTGTTGTAATGCCCAATTATGTTAGGTTATGTGTTATCATAATGAGTCTCTTTTGGCTTAAATGTGTCTATTCAACTTCTTTTTGGGTATACAGCCACCTCTACTTAGCTACCTAGCTTAGTGAGAGTAGAAGCAAATATTCTTCTGTGTGCTCAACATTAGTTCAATTACAACAAGCCTTGTAAAATTAAATACTGTATTAGTAGTTTAGATTCTACA
Organism: Sarcophaga bullata; assembly: GCA_005959815.1. Classification (NCBI taxonomy): domain Eukaryota; kingdom Metazoa; phylum Arthropoda; class Insecta; order Diptera; family Sarcophagidae; genus Sarcophaga; species Sarcophaga bullata. Next base: position 13,417 of record QOCX01002292.1, on the reverse strand, counting down.
CAATAATATTTAGAGTAGAAAATTAATATTTAATGATCATGACTAGAGATATTCATAAATTCATAAATTCATAACAAATTGTGAAAATAAATTATTTGTAAAGAAACAATCGATTTACTTTGAAAGACTTTTTCCGCCAATGAACAAAGTAACTCACCGTTAATTAAATGAAATTACTTTTAAGTTTACGATCCATGTACGTATACTTTTATTAACTTTTTTTTTTGATAAAGATATTCAAATGAACACAACAGTGAGTTAGGCAAGCCTATTAAATGTAAGCTTAAACAATGAGTAGGTGGACAAACAAAACTTGATAATTTATTATCAAATTATCAAATATTTTCAAATATGAAAGTCATAAAAATGAACATTATACTGCAAAATGTCAAAAATTTTATGGAAGTCTCGTAGGGTGTAAAAAAATAAATCGATTTTTAAAATTTTACTGTGTTTGAATTCATGAAGTTCGTTTTTTTTTTCAAATATTCTAAGAAAACGAATACAAAAATCACGAATACAAGCGACTTTCGATATTTAACGAACCTTGTGTTGAAGCTACATCTGTCCCAAATTAGTTGTCATTTACTCAGACTGCTTCACCAAAGAGCAGTCTAGTAGGCAGTGTGTTGCTTGTAAGATGTTACGCGGCAAATTACACTCCCGTCAGGAATCTTGAACAAAACGAAATAAGAGCAAATATTTCTTCGGCAACTTCAACTCACAGGTATGGCCTATATTGCTTCGAGTACAACATTGGCCAGACCATCACGGAGAACGGTGAATACACTGTATATTCATGATGGCCAACTTCTGTTGTCCTAAATCGAATGATTTGGATACCAACAACATGTGGTTTCAACAGTTAATGCCACATTTAAACGATTTGACTTTTTTGTGTGGTTTTTATAAATCACAGATGTATGCAGTAAACCACAAGTCACAACGGTCCTTAAAACGAATATAACCCACTCCATCGGTCAAACTCAGCCAGACTTTGCGCCAGGCTCATTGAAAATTGAACAGTTCACCCAGAGAAGTCGTGGCGGTCGTTTGAACGATGTTATATTATAAAACGCCGCAACACAATGGTTCTATCTAGATCTATCCCTTTTCCCAAGTCTATATATTATGTATATCATCCTGTAGTCTTCTCAATATTGGTGCTTCTACCGCTCTATATACCTTCTTACTATATTCAGACTATATTCACATTTCATATTGCATTTTTCGCAAGCAACAGTTAATAACACTATGCGATAAAATACAAAAAATTAAATACACCCGAGTAACTACCTAGTCTAAGTTGTTCAGTTAATTGAGTATAACCCAAAAATATTTTTTTTTAATTTCTCAAATCCTCCAAACTTGTTTTATTTGAGAAAAACGGGATTTTTCGATTTTACGCACAAATTTATTGATTACACATACACTTCTGAAATGATGTCTAAAATTTAAACCTTCTTAGAAAGGGGAGATGTATTATTCGATTTAATATTCTAGGAGGTTTGATGGGGTAAACTTCGTTCATAGTAGCAAACTTTAATTAAAAAATATAAAACAAGTGGTAACATTCTTAAAGCACATTCTCTTGTGAATGGATTGACACTTGGTTTGATGAAATCGAACAAATATTACCGCATTTAGTATTTAAAGAGTATAAAAGTTATGTTATATTTTTTATATATGTCATCCTGTCAAAACTTTTCAAAATTTTTGGTGGAGCTCAATTGTTTATCGAAAAAGGTGTAAATTTCACATTTGAGCGACCACCAGAATTTGGCCAATTTTCGCGCAAAGTGAAATAATAATATTTGATAAGATGATATATACATAAAACATAACACGACTATTTTACTATTTAAATATTAGCACTGTAATTTCTGTTCGATTTTATCAAGCGAGGTGTCAAACTCTTCACAAGAGAATGCACTTTAAGAATATTACCCTTTGTTTCATAGTTTTTAATTGAATTTTCCAATTAAGAATAGCCAAACTTGAAAAAAGAAGAAAAAAATTAAATTTTTCAAGTTTATCCTATCAAAACTCTTAACATATAAGTTTGAACAAAATATTTTTGTATAATGTTTTAAAGGCTAATCTCTCCCCTTTTTAAAAAACTTTGAATTTTTAAAATTAGGTTCAAACATATTTGGGTAACCAATAACTTTGTGTGAAGAGATCAAAAAATCGATTTTGTCAAATAAAATATGTTTGGAGGATTCGAGAAACATAAAAAAGTATTTTTGAATTCTACTCAACCTGGCTGAACAAACTTAGGCGTATAGTAGTTACCTCGTTTGTATTTCAACTGACGCGCACGCGGGTAATTATTTTAGATAAATATGTGCCATTTACGATAACTTAGTTTGAGAATTGATTTGGGGAAAAATTTCGAAATAAGGCCTTTATTTGCATGATTGGTCATTACAACCCTTCAGTCAGGATTACGACTAACTTCTCAATCAGCTGAAAGAAAATGGCCGAAGAAATATTTTTTCATATTTTCGTTTTGATATCTAACCTGAGGTTTGAACCGTGGCCTTACGTCTAATAAGCCAACACACTACCTACAAGACTACGACTTCATGAAGCTTATGTTCCTCAGTGGAAAGAATATGTTTTTTTCTGAAACCTAACGTTTACAGTTACATTGTTGTATCTATGATGGTGCCTAGTACTTTCTGGGAAATTGCTTTCTACTACAATTTTGTAAATTTAGTTCGATCCATCAAACAAATGATTTTATACGCAAATAGTAAATAAAAAGTGATAATTATTTAAGAATGAAAAAATAAGAATAAATATAAGCATTTTATTGTTTGAACAGAATATAATAAAATCGGCGTTAATATCTTTTATTATTTTACAGACACCCTGTTGCAATAAATTCTATAAATGCCGTTTTTGTCATGACGAAAATGAATCTCATCATTTTGATCGCAAAACCTTAACGGAACTGATTTGCTCCGAATGCAATACAAGGCAAAAAGTTCAAGAACGTTGTGAAAATTGTGGCATTCGCTTTGGAAAGGTAAGTTAAAAAGTATTTCTTTGAATTTATGCCACAGAAGTGAATATTTCTCCCTGTCTTTTCTCTTAATTACAGTATACCTGTCTAATATGTAATCTGTTCGATGACTCGGATAAACGTCAATATCATTGTGATCAATGTGGCATTTGCCGCATTGGTGGCAAAGAGAATTTTTTCCATTGTAAAGTCTGTAATATGTGTTTACCACTACAATTGAAAATTGATGGCCATAGGGTAAGTAAATGCTGAATGCAAAAAAAAAATTTAATACCGTTTAAAGAGGCTTCGGTGTATTTAGAGATTGTTTTGAAGGAAAATAATTTCGGGTATGCTAAATATGTTTATTTGTTTTGGCGGCCATTAATTTTATTCGTAGAGTATTTAATTAAAGAAACTACAACAACAATTTCAAAACTTCAAAGTATTTTGGGAATTTAATTTATGAGGGACAAAATCGCGTGTTAAAACAAAACGATTTTAAATTGTATTCGCCAATGTACGAGTATAATAATGATTATTGGAAGAAAAAAACAAATGAGAAAAAAAATTAAAAACATTTAATATTCGTTTATTTTAAAAGCTGTTACGAATGATTCACGAGATGATTTGTTTTGTTTGAATGGAAATTGATTTCAATTACGACTCGTTTCTTATCTGAATTATGGCTTTTTAATTGATTTCAAAATTATGTTTCGCTTTTTCTCTTTTGTGTTCGTTTACTTGACTTGAGAATTAAATTTCTTCAACAATGATTGATTGTGCATTTTGCTTGATAATCTATTTTTGGAAATTTTTCTATTTTTAGAAGGATTTCAATATTTTAAATTTAAACATACTTATAGTACCTACTGTATACAGTGAGCGTCAAAAGAAATTGTACACTATTTTTCAACTTTTACTTTATAAGTAAGGAGAGTACCCGAAAAAATTTGACGTTTCGAATTTTTTTGTAATTCATTTTTTGTTTTAATTTTAAAAACGGTCCCTATCAGAACAGTGACAGTCAAATGACTAGTCTACACACATCAATCGTTCCCTTCAAGTTAATAAGGGCAATATGAATTGTACATGTGATTTAGTTTCTCTTTCTAACGCATGCATTCTATTGACTTATTATATAGACTTATTTATAGAAATGTTGAAAACAGTCGATTTCGTCAAGAGATGGCTGTCAACCGAATTCAATTGCCTTCACTTGTTTGCCACTGGAATTGGTTAACGCACTCCTTCCCTTATCTTACACGTGAATCTTCTTTCACATCTTCTCCTTCTTGAATCTATCATCAGTCTTAGTACTATAACGAGCTAATACATACATTCATAGTCGGTCATAAGAATTCTTCAAACAGGATTACGACCTAGCCTCCCACACCGGTCATGTTGTGTGTGTTAATCTTAATTGGCGAGACCCACAGTTTAAGGTCGACTCTTAACGACAGATTATTGAGAAACTTTTCATGACAATTTCATTTACTCTCAGAGTTTTTGCCAGAAATCTGCTGAGAGGTAGTCGTCGAAGAAATATTTTTTCATATTTTCGTTTTGATATCTAACCTCGGGTTTGAATCGTGGCCTTACGTCTAATAAACTAACACACTACCTTCCAGACTACGGTGAATTCCTACATCAGAAATGGTTAAATTTAGTCCCGTCACAGTTCTTGTAAGCAATTTTCTTCTGTGCTGTGATAATGGGGGCTGCAGTGTCCCTATTTTTAAGATGAATGTGGCCACGATAGTTCAAATATCTTGCGAGCAAGGGAATACGAATTTAATACAAGCTTCTTCAAATATTTCTCGGAATACTTTCCAATCTCCAATTGTGAATATTGAAGTTTGAATTTAAAGTTTCCACGAAGCTGCTGTAATCAAGTGTAAATTCTATCAAACTTTAAGGAAGTTTCTATTTAATTTGTGCTTATTTTATGAATAAGTTGTAAAATTTCCATGCCAGGCTCTATCAAGATGAACGTCAAAGTGCTTAATATATAGTATATTGCCCTATGGAACGCCAGTAGCTATTGCTTTGGTATCACTCACAAAGTTATCCTTCTGAATTACAAATTTCCGACTGATAATATAAATTTTTACTAATTATTCAAACCGAATTCTCTCAAATGTTTGAGAAACATCTATAAAAATAGCGAACAGAATTGTTTTCTCTTGAATGCTCTTATGATGATCACCACCAATCTGCGAGTTTAGGTTCGGTTAGTGGGTAGCTTGCCGTTCACAAGCAAATTCTCTCGATAGCTCAGTGTGAGGTAATTCCCCTTGTCGTGATCCGTTAGTGGTGGGTTTAAGCCACCACGAGTTCCGGAAGAAACCGGAAAGTTCGCTGAGTAGCACATTCGCTACCATGACACCGTTCTATCATCTAAAAACCGATCACGTCAGTTACGAAGTGCAGGACATTCGCTTTCGTTGCCCCTATATTAAGGTTTCGTTTCCTTCGCAGCTTTTGCAGTAACCTTGGTGGAGTAGACCGAGTTTGTTAGCGAAACGCAGTAAATAGAATAAAAAATAAAATGCTGGACACACCAGTTTTGAAATTTCGGCAACCAGGTATATTGGACCAACCACGGTTTATTGAATTCCATGCTGTGAATAGAATTCCTGTTACAATGCGAAACGTTCTCTTATCGAACTCAAGTAGTTCCCTGGTTTTCCCGCTGTCCACTGCTGGACACACCAGTTTTGAAATTCGTCAACCAGACATATTAGAAAACCCACGATTTATTGAATTCCATGCTGATTTTTTCAATTTGGAAAAGTATTTTTGTAGAGGCACATATATCTCCTCTGTCGTCTACTCCTCAGACATCGCCGATCGCTAAAGTGTCAGTTTGTCACAGTGCCGTGAGACCCAGTAGAATATTGTATTGGGTATTGTGTTGATATATACGCTGTGGAGAGTTCATGCAACAACTGAGACGTTTTGATTTGCCGAGTTGTGATCCCAGCGCTTTGATTGTTGCTTGACTGTCTACACGTATGATCAAGTTCGAAGGAAGTAAGCCCCCTGTATGAACCATACGTACAGCTTGTTTAATAGCAATAATCTCCGCTTAAAATATGCCAATGCCAATTTACTGAAATAGTTCCCAGACCCAGTAGAAGATCGTTTGTAAACCTTTATCGCGTAAATTGACCATTATGAATACTTGCAGTAGCATTTTTAGCTAAGAAAGTTAATGTAAGTTAATGTATAACTGTATTTACAAGAATATTTGTTTATGTTTGATTTTAGTGTGTTGAAAATATATCACGATCACATTGCCCTGTTTGCCTTGGCGATATACATACATCACGCATTCCATGTCACATTCCAGACTGTGGTCATTTGTTGCATAAAATGTGTTTCGATCAACTGTTAGCATCTGGCCATTATACCTGTCCCACATGTCAGACCTCATTGATAGACATGACAGCATTGTGGGAGTATTTAGATGCCCAGGCTGAATTAATGCCAATACCTAAGAAATATGAAAATCAACGAATTCATATATTCTGTAATGATTGTCATAAGGTATGTAATAATGTTGAATACTTTCGATTGTTAATAATTAAATAAAATAATAAAATTGTTATAATTTTTTAGACTTCGAAAACAAAATTTCATTTTATTGGTTTGAAATGCTTAAACTGTGGCGCTTACAATTACAACACAGGAATGGAAAAGACGCTGTCAACTGGTATACAACGCGTAATGTTTCTGGTCTTAACGCGAAACAGTAAGTGCTCCTAGTTTTTATTTAAAATAGTATATGCGCTTGGCATCGTGTAAATAACACCAATCAGAAATCACCATTTTTATTTACTTTACCACATCGACCACATCCAGCATGATCCGAACATTCCGGCATGACACACCTACTTTTGACCTGCAAAAGCTTTCCTCCTTCTAAAGACGTCTACAATGCATAAATTGAAAAACTTGATATTTAATTTATTTAAAAATCTTTTCTGAATTTCTATACATAGTAATTATCTTTTTAAATTATATACTAAAGTTAATACATAATATTAATGTTAAAATCATTATTTTTTTCTCTCTCAATTTTATAACACTTGCTCGTACATAGCATTCGTTTTGATAATTTTTTTGTACGAAATTTTTTCCATGAATTTTCTTGTAAATTTTAATTTAAATTAGAAATATGGTCGACTGGTACGAATGAAAATTATTAAAACATATAAAAATTGTGTAAATGCAAAAGAAATTGTTAAAAGAATTTTTGAAATAAATCAGTCCTATCATATGAATGATGAAATTGAAGAGAATGATGCTAAAATTGATTTTATTTTATAAGAAAAATTGCCAACGAATAAATTTGTTTAATAAAATCCGTAAAGTCTTTAAGGTATAGTCTGTTAAAAATATAATATTGGTGTTAAACAATTAATTAGCATTGTATTTAAATTTTCCTGATATTGATTTATGTACGTACTCCTATATTGAGTGCGATTTATTTTGAACACAAAATTTATTTGGCGGAAAAACATTATTTTTAATTTAATTTTCGAATATGATTTTATTGTTTATTTAATAATTACAATACAATTAGAAATTATAACTAATTATTACGAGCTGAGTAATTTAGACCTTACGCTCGGTGAACCCAAGACTTTCATCCTAATTTTACATACATACATACATAATTGGCCATTACAACCCTTCAGTTAGGATTACGGCCTAGCTTCTCACACCACTTATGTTGTGTGTGCTAATTTTATACATGAGTGGCGGGACCTACAGTTTAAAGTCGACTCCGAACGACAGATTTTTTTGAGAAACTTCAACCTTTTTACCTTTTGAAAAAAATTAAATCCTTTATTTATCGCACAATTTTTGTGTGCCACTGTTCACAACTGATTCTAACAAGAACAATTGCTTTATTTGTTATTCCCTTGTGTATGCCCTTTGCAATAAACAATAACAATTACGACACAATTGTTCTGTAGATCTTTGTAACGGAGATCTTCAAACCACGATTGGTTTACTTCACACGCAACGCGTCTTCACACAAGACTGACTGAACTTCTACTCCAACTTGGCATGCTTTGCCTTGCCTTTTATATAGCGACGTAAACAGTCTGATGAATGTTCTTGTAGGCGAAGGTTCTAGTCTTCGCCTTCACTAAAATTCTATGAATGTAAACAACATGTTCACTTTCATACATCTTGCTTGTTGTTAGTGTAGGTTGTTTACGTTTGTCCCTGCTGTTGTTGTTGTTTCTTGTTTACTCGTTATTCCTTTCTTTCGTTATATTGATGTTGTTGTTTTATTTTCGTTAATGAAGTAAACAAGTCCGTTGTTTTGTTAAACGACATTACACCATTTCCATTTTCGTAACAATATTTTACATTTATTTTGGCAACCTTATTATAAGACTCCAGTGTGTAATATGAAAGTAGAATTTCATTTAAATTTGTAATTTGGTAATACAGAATCGGCCGAAATTATGAACATGTTTTATTTTTATTTAATGCACAGTGTTGGAGGAAATAATAGGCATAGTCTAGTTTTTCTCAACAAAAATTTTAAATTTTGTTCAACTTCTTTTAAATTTACGCAATACTTTGTAAAGTTTAGTTAAAAAGTTTCCAGAATCTGTTGATGTAACTAACCGAAAACAAATACAAATTTTTTAGTGTAATTTTAATTTGTCAAAACTCTAAAAATCGTTCTTATTACATGTGTACATATAAATTTAATCAAACTTTTAGCCGGAGGTGTTGGTAATACATTATTATGGACGCAAATGCTGGGACACAGCAACATTTTGGGTAATTGCAAAATTTTTCACTTTTCCACAAAGCAATTAAGCAGACATTCAAGTTTTGACTAAAGCTGGATTCACCCAGGATTCACAAAGAATTTGCTTCGAAACAATTTTAGTTTTTTGAGAGTTTGTTCTGAAACGATTTACCCACTTCAAACAAATTTGCTTATAAAATTGAAGTATCTGGTAGCACTGTTCAATTGTTTCGGAACAAAAGTTTTGTTCCGAAACCATGGGTGAATCCAACTTAACTTCTCATACAAACCTCAAGAATCAATTCCATCGAGTTATCAAAAAATACTCGCAAATAATAAAAACTAGCACCTACGAATTTATACCTATGAATCGAATAAAATTAAAATTAATCAAGCATGAGCGGCGATATAATTGGGACAAGATTCCTGTGGCCTGACTGAAAGATTTATTTGTTTAGGTTAGATAGAAAATTCTATTCCTTATTGTAAGAAGGCATATGAAACCTTATATTTTGCATAGATATGGTGGTATCAAGGCTAAAATATTAGAATTGACTACATAATCTGCTAAATAAGTCTAAAAACTACCACCAATGAAACTAAGGAATAACGAATAAGCATTGAGCCCAACAAAAATCTAACAGTCTATAGCAAAGAAGCGAAAGTAAATGAATTTAAATATCTAGGCAATATGATAGTAGAAAATAGATCAACTCCAGAGCCAAAAAGGAAAAGAGTACAAACTTTTTTTAACAAATGTTGAACAGTATTATATCTACGTTAATAATAATAAACTTCGAATCTTATCGACTCATGTTGTATTCTGCTATATGCATCGTCAATAAGCGTCTCTGCACAATGCTAAGAATGTACTGGCATTCGCTATATACAATGAAAACCTTATAAGACAAGCTAACATAAATAATGTTACCATAGAGATTTAACGACTGAAGACCGTATGAATGGGCCAAACGCCAAGAATCATTGGTACTGCATATTGTGTTGCTATTGTTTTGATTACATTTGTCCATCAAAATTAAACAGGACACTTTGTGTGACCAAAAACACATAAAAAAGACATTTAAGCTCTAGGACAGATCGTTTACGATTTGGAAAATAACCTAGAATCATTAAAACAGGACTGAGTACAAACCTAAATCTAACGTTAAAATTTTAAAATCGTGGTTCCGGGGATATCAATTATCTACGATGCAGCATACTTCTTAATCGCCATACCTAATAATTTTAAAGCCCAACTAGATAGTCTCATGAATAACAATAATAAAGAAATGCTAAGATAAAATTTCAAGAAGCTGAGAATTCTATTGCTGCAGACGTTATTTTTAATCGTTTAAAGTCTATTAATCGGGAATGTCAAAAGATTATAAAAAGTTAAGAATCCTAAAGAAGTAAAAAATATAATGAAAGGATACTTAAAAGCTTATACTTGTTTCCTCGAAAAGGATTGTTCTTTTTTAATTTACAATTTTTAAATCAAACTTATCTTTCTATCTAACACTGTATAGGAGTATTTCAATTCAAATCAAATATTTTCGAAAACGGATCATGGTTAAGTTAGATTTAATGGCTCTACTGGGAGGCCATTGAACTATTGGTGTGCACTTAAAAATATTCACTCTTCCTTTTTGTACTTTATTCAGTATGGAGAGATAGAAGTTTTAAATTTAAAAATCCTCTTTTTTACCTAAAAATGCTCTTAATCAGGCTTTTATTCAATATTAAATGCACAGTTAATGTTTAGTGCCACAATTATATATTCACTGAATCGTAAAATGGATTGAGTTCTCCTCAGTACTGGGGAGAAGGAGAAGTTCAAAATTAAATTTCCATAAATCTGACTACAAGCAGGCATTTCTAATTTAAATTTAATTTTTTCACCAACATAAACTGAAATTTGAGTGTTTAAACGTTAAACAAAAGATACACAAGATACAAGAATCCTCTTAAAATAAAGGAAAATTATTTGGACAGAAGTAATAATAATTAATGTTTTTATATGATCTATTTTGAAGTTTTTATTTAAAATCTTTGTAATCGATCATTATTTAATTAAAGAAATTAAAAAAGAAAGAATGCAATTATTTCACATAATTTTAATACAGAATAGGACTGATTATTCCCCTTTTATATCAAATATTTTTCATTGTTTTGCTTTAAAAAAATTCCAATTAAATTATGTGAAAGTATTGTGCCTAAAGACTAGTTTTATTTAAAAAAATAAATGATTACGTTTAAGCAAATAATAAACCAGTAAAGATTTTTTTCAATTAAACCTATTAAAAGCAAGGTTTGTATAAAAAAAAACTAAACTTATATAAACTATGTACTACTGTAGGTATAAATTTAAATGGCAACAAAAAAACATTTTGTGCGATAGCTTTCTGCTTTCAAAAAATGAATTGTAAATTAATTGTAAATATAAAAAAGAAGACTTATTGATTAACTACATAGCGTTACATTCTTTCAAATTTCTCACTGCACTTTTCGGTTTGGACTCAGTTTGCATTAGAATTGCTGCTCATCACCTGGATTTTCACAACGACGTTTTCCATCGTTTTCTGCAAGCTATTCTTTTTGGTGGTTTAAAAAACCCCAATACCCATCATTAGGCCAAGCCTATTATATGCCGATATACAGAGCTATAGAACTTCCATATATTGCCAAAGGATACCAACAGGAAAGCTGTACCCAAGTAACTAAAGGCAAAGAATTTTGAAATCCAGAATATAACATCGATAACTTGGCGTTTAACCCCGGTGGCATCCTTGCGCACGAGGTTATTCCACATATCCTCTAAGGGTACATAGAATGGTGCCCCATAATACAGAAATAATGACCCGGCGGAAACCATGCCAATAGGCTGACACCAATAATGTAACTCCAGTTCTATTGAAAGTACAGTAAATTGTACAAATTGTTATTATATGAGAGAGTGAGAGAGAGAGAGAGAAAACAATCTTCTTTTCTTACCTATATTTCTTGCTAGGGAATAACTTGTAAACATTTACAGCCAACCAATATTGTATACAAATATTCCAATGTTTCATGGCCTCCCGGAATGTCCAACATTTTTCAACATTCTCAACACGTGTATTTACTATTGTGGTAAAGTTATATGATCTTTTTTCAGCATTACGTTTTAAATGCTGATATTGTTTGCGTGGTCCTTCGCCATTGGCTGTATCTGCCTCATCCGGATAGGCACCAAAACCAGCCATAGTGCAAACACATTCACTCAATGTCAGACCGGTGTACATACGCATACGGAATATAAAGAAGGTGGGCCAAACATACATTAAACGATAGAAAAAGGAACGTTCATTGTAAAACTCTTCACTAAGAGCGTACTGCAGAGTGTAGTGGGAGAACATGGAAAGTTAATTCAATTAATATCAATAAAATACAATAAAAGGAAAAAAAAATAAATAAACATTAACGTTAACGTTACTTACACTTAATGGATATAAATAGTTGGCAATCAAATATAAAACGCAATAAATTCCGGCACTTTTCAGTTTTTCAATTGTGGTCTCTACGTTTAATGCGTGGTCTTTGAATGGCGTATCAAAGTAGTCACGATATGTGCGATAACGATAATAGGGACCTTTTAACAGAAACAATGAAGTTAATAGTATGAATGGATGAATCTATGTTTAAAATTTAAAGCTCGTTTAAATCCATTAATTAAGCATAGTTATTAAGCAAAAGAATATGTTTTCCTCAAGAAAATTTATCTTTGACCGAAACGAGAAAAATCACAATTTCTATTGAAGCTAATTTTTCTCTCACATATTTATTTTTTTCTAAAAAGTTACGCCTTACTGTCAGTTGTGACTTAAGTCCGCTGCAGTAATGATACTAGAACCCTTCTGGAAAGGTATTTCAAACCAAGTGGAAATGAGGTTTCCAAAACTTTTGCTTTGAATAATAAGACATAATCAACGATTTACAACATTTTTTAGAACTATCGCTCGGTGACCGCACTTCTGTTCCGCTATTTGTCTATAACTATATAAAGTTAATAATTTAGAAATTTGGCCATTCACTTTTTATTCCCTTTGTCTCCCATTAACCTAACCGTATACTGTATGACACTGATCCACACTACTGCATGCAAGGGTTTTAAATCCACTGATTCCCATTGTCATGATTATACCAAAGCATGATCGTCTCTGTATCTTAACCAAGTCCACTTGAGCTGATTTCAAAAATGTATTTACGAAACGTTGTATTACATTATATTGATTGATTTTGTTAGACATATTATGTTTGCAATTTAAATGCATCGTATAAAAAGCAAATAAAACATCGAATTTTTCTGTATCAATAAGTCTATATCAATATAGACAATTAAGGAGGCCCTGAAATCGATAAGTAATCTTTTGGATCTTAAGCCTTGCCATGTTCAATTAAGTCTATGAAATAATACACTCTTAAACACTTAGCCTCCGAGATTGCAAGTTTTAATTCCTATATTCTGTAGGACTAAATCTTTACATTAATAAATATGATAATTACTCTATAAAAATGCATATTAAATTTACATTTTAAAAAAAGAGAAACTCGACCATGAAAGTCCCTTTACGGGTTTATAACCAATC
>QOCX01002291.1:9205-23469 GCA_005959815.1 Sarcophaga bullata | reverse complement strand
ATGGTGAGGTGAGCTTTATTTCTTAATGGGCGGTCTAGGGTGTGAGAGGCAATAGGGAATGAAAGCGAAGAATAGGTGAAGTGTTGGAAAAACTAATTTAGGACCATTTATCTGGGGTTAGGGGAAAAAATTACTGAAAAAATTTTTTTAAAACTTTTGAAAACTGAAGCTTAAGAGAAAACTTATTTCCTTAATACATAATTATCTCTTCGCTTCAAATAACTGCAAGGAGCTGTAAATACTGAATATGATTTTTAAACATTAAAATTAAATGGTATTGAGAAGTGTTGCATAATTTTAGGTGAAAAATGTTTTTGAAATGTAGCATATTTTTAGGTTCTTTGCATCAGAGACTTATAAAATGAAATTAAAAGTAGATGAGAGTTATAAAAAATTTTGTTGTTTTATTCTTACATGAGTTTATGCGTCTTCTAATGCAAAAGGACGTAAGAATTGATGCAAAAAGAGGAAAATTTAATAGGGATCTTTTAAAGACACTAAAAATTAAAATAAAAATAAACTTCAATACTATAGATAAAACCCCTATCTATAGTAACGTTTCATTAAGATTTAAAGTTTTTAACAAAAAGTGTATCCAATTCAGGCATTTAATTTTAATCACGATTTCAGTAAAAATGAAAAAAATATAGAGTATTGCCTATATTCAGGTAGAAGTAGTATTACAAATAATTTAAAAATGTTGCATATTTTTAAGTGTTGAGAAATTCAATTCCATATCGTTTTTCGATTTATAACGACCATTTTAAAAATTCTGTTTTAAACTTAAGTATTTACGCTTCATTCTGAACTCATCTTGCAATACTGAAATCATTGCTAATAATAAATTTGAAGTTAGAATTTAAGCTCCTGCAACCATGCAGTCACCTTTCATGTGGCATTTCAATTTTAACTGTTGTAGTACTTATTCAAGTACAGCAAGTATAGCATAGTATACCAAGCTATTGGAAGTTTTTTTTTTGGCAACTATGAGTTACCATTAGCTTGTTGCAATAACAATGAATAAGCTAACGATGATTCTTTATTTGGCTTTTTGTAAATCCTATAAAGCCGTGGTTTATTACCCAATCTAGCGATAACAACTTGTAGCAATCGAAATATAAAATGAATAAAACGTAAAATTTAATTGAACTTGACATTCTTTTTAGAATTTTGGCACCACATACCACAATGGCACAATGGAAAATTAAGTAGTGCTGATATAAAATTTGAAACCGAAATTTATAGTAACTTTGAATGAAATTGACTTTCCACCTATAGAATTTTCGCCAATTGATGCCGTTTAGACAATGACATTTTATTTTCTTGGGTACTAGTCTTACCATTATTAAAATTTCACAAGATTTAGGGCACTTTAGTCATGATTACGTCCTCGTTTCTCATACCACTTATATTGTGTGTGTTAATTTCTAAACATGAGTGGTGAGCCTACAGTTTAAAGTCGACTGTGAAGAACAGATTTTTGAGAAACCTTCATGGCAAATTTTTTTATACCTCTTTGAGTTTTTCCCAGAAATCTGTTGAAAGGAAGTCGCAAGTAGAAAATTTAAGTATTTTTGTTTTTTTTTTTGAAGATGTCTACCTTGGGGTTTGGACCGTGACTTCACGTCTAATGAGCCAACACTAAGCCTACTAGACTACGACAAGTTCATACCTATATTTTAAACATGGTTTTTCAAGTCTAATAATGGACTTCGAACTCGAGAACACAAATTGTGCTTAAATCAACTTAAGCTGTTGTAATTTATTAACAACACGTTTATTACGTTTCATTCAAATTCGCTTATACGCAAGGCCGACGGCTTTATATGTACATGTATTTAAATTAGAAATCTAGTAGTTTGCGTCAGTGTTCTTCAAAAATCAACAAAATAGTTTTCAATAAAAAGAAATTAATTTCTCTAAATTTTCTTCTTAAAAGCTAACATGCATTGACCCTTTAAAACAATTGATTTGAAGAAAAAGAAAATTCTTCAAATTATATTCACTTTTCTTATCTTCTTCGTATTTCAATATTTAATTTTGAAATTCTTACTAAAACCTGAAACAATTATTTATTGCTTATATTCTCTGATTAAAAATCTTTTGGTAACCGTTTTTCGTTCGTTCTTTTTTTTTTTTTTTTATTTGTTTTCAATTATGCAGACACTTTAAGTAATAAATTGAGCTGAGCTTCGTAAAACGCTAAACAAACCGTGAAAATGCAATTTTATCATGTTTTATGCTGTAACTTAAAACAAACAGAAAGAGAAAACAATAACAACAACGTATTTTAACTGTATTTAGGTGTTGTAGTTGCTGTTAAGCATTTTCTAGCAAAAAAAAAAAAAAATTTTTTTCTGCTAAAAAAATTATTAAATTTGCAGTCAAGAAACAAAAAAAATTAAAAATAACCCACTGTATTGAGGCAGAGAAAAGTTTATTTTGTTAATGTAATATTTGTTGATTTTTTCTAGTGTTTTTTTTATCGTTTTTGTTGCCGTTTTAATTTTTCCATTTATGTTTACATGCTTTAGTGATTTTTCAATTTCCTAACAAAATTCTCTTTGTGCACTTTTTTCTATTTGTTGTTGTTGTTGTTTTTAGAATTAGTTTTATAATACAATATAAGTGTGTTTTTTAGTTTAAACAATTTTTATTTTGCGATCATTTCATGTAACGTCTGCCAAATTGAAAAAGCAAAACAAAAACAATAACAAAAGACTTAAGCGACAACTTTGTTTTGCCTGGGTATTTCATACGTGAAAAAGGCAGGAAACGCAATCGAAATGATTATGATATTACATTGAAAAGTACGAAAGTTAGGAGTTTACTTTAAAATGCAAATCATTATACTTATTAAAGAAATTTCAATACACCTTACACTTTAGAAAAGTAATGTTGATATCATCCTGAACGATGATATAAAAGGAGTTCTATCGTTTCAATGTGCTGTATTAGCTGTTATTCACTGTATTTATCATGCTTAAATGCATTCATATCGACGAGAGCTCAGTAAAGATATCACGCTAATATAGACTTAACAATCTTATGGTCTTCTTCATATCCTGGTGACGTAGTAATTTAACCTACTGCGTTGCAGTTCCATAACATTCCTACGATATTATAACACAGACTTGGATGTTTTTAATGTCTTTGTCCATTTTATGGATCATTCGCCCTTTTTATTTCCAATGAATGCTTCATGATCAGGTACCCAAATAATTCGCAAACAGACTGTGAAAAAGTCTTTCAATCTTAAAGTTTGTAATTCTATACACCCCTGGTCTAAATACCATCTGGCATTCAGTAGAGATGTTAAAATCTATTCTCCATACCACACACATTATTACACATTCGCAGAGTGTTTTCACACGGTAAACCATATTATGGATATACAATACAGACACCCAGTCCAGTCCTATTATAGTAAAGACTAATTGGTCTCAACGGACAGAGTCAGAGTTTCGTTTACACCGGATTGTAGATTCGGTATCAGAGTAGCGTATAAGGGCTTTTAGGTTCTCAAATGTAGACTGGTATTATATTTTCTAGAGATGGTCAAACCACTCTCTCATAGTCCATATCTCAATTAGTTGGATAGAGACTGAAGATTTCAATTTTAATTGATATTTTCTAAATCGCTTCAATCGCTCCTAGGCAGCAAATATTTTGAATCGTTTGCACTATTCTGACGTTACACTTCATATTCATATTCACTTCAGTATCCACCACAACACTGAAACGAACGTTAGCTTCATGCGGCCTCTTCTCATTTGACTCTCTCTCTCTCTTATCTCTCTCTTATTTATAGTTTAATTGAGTAATTGTTTCTCAACATCAGACCAATTGCAAGATTTATTAATCTCAGCTTATTTGATTCTTGCTCAAGCTATCAACCGAAATCTCTGTCTTGATTGTCGGGACCACTTAATCTAGACTTGTCTGTCAGGCTTGACGCATCATTTTACGTAATATCACAACAGTCCATTATATGTACTGTAGTGAGTTTTAGCCTATCTTATGATAAGCTGTGGAAGTCCTTATTTTAATTCTTATTTACATTAATTATCTGATGTTACGTATTTCTCTTAGTGAAATTGCTTTCAACGTGCATCTGGAAATTGATTTGATAATCGTATGAACCATAGACTGGTGATGAGGATTTCTAATTTAAATCAAATGACAGTGTAATAACGTAGTTGTT
This sequence comes from Sarcophaga bullata, assembly GCA_005959815.1. Classification (NCBI taxonomy): domain Eukaryota; kingdom Metazoa; phylum Arthropoda; class Insecta; order Diptera; family Sarcophagidae; genus Sarcophaga; species Sarcophaga bullata. The sequence goes on along the minus strand of QOCX01002291.1, from coordinate 19,265 downwards.
GTTAACAAAGGTTTTACGTAACATCGATAGTTGCACATACGAAACGTCGTATTGCTAATAACAAGATACTGTTTTGTTGTCTTAAACGATTTCTCGTAATGACGGTAAACAAATGCATTAGTAATCCTAATAAGCTAAACTCCATATTCTTAGGTTAATTGTGTTCGGGTCTATGGCTTGAGCCATGCAATCGATTACATTAGAACTTCCTCTCAACCAAGTAAACGCTGGCCTACTTTTTTACAACTTTTAACTTTATTGGCTCATGTTAAACATAATGGAAGAAATTGTAACAGTTCATGAGCCGAATCTCTCTGATGTTCTCACACAAATTTCTGAAAATTATTACACAAGTAAACGGGGCTTTATAGCGAAAGCTAGTATATTGGGTACTAAATTTTAATTAGCAGAGAGAACAAACAGTAAATTCACTGAGAAATCAAAAAAATAAGATTTTTGCATATTATGGCTTACAATGCAGACAACAATTGTTTGTTTTTTAAATTCAAACTAAAAAAAATCATTTAATAACGAATGTGTGCCATTGACTTTCTTAAACATTTCTCACGTTTTTCTTTGGATTTTTTTTTAAACATTAAAAAAGAAACTAAGAACTCTTCAACTAATTTAAGGTAATTTCCTTTAAAGGTTTTCTTTTTCTTTTTTTTTAAATTTGCCGGATGTTGTGATTATTTTCGCTTTTAATAACCATGACTGCAGGCTTGTGTTGTAAACAGTTTTCAAAAGTTCAATGGAAAGAATTTATACTTAAGAAGAGATTATTGTTTAAGGCTTAGTTTTGTTGAAATTGTCGACTAATTTAAATAAATATCGTGTAAAGAAATTCTAGGTTATAAAGGTATTTAGCCAATTCAAGGGAGTATAAACTAGAGGATAAATGGGTAAAGGGAAAATTAAAGAAAATTTTAAAGATCATTATTTCGATGACTTCTCAAACTAAATATTAAAAATTTAATACAATTTCCAGTACACATATATATACAGTGAGCGTCAAAAGAAACTGTACACTCAGGATAAAATTCTAACAATCACCACTCACTCAACTTTTATCACTTAAGGAGAGTGCCCGAAAAATTTTGACAATATTTCGATTATTTTTGCAAATTTTTTTTGTTTCAGTTTTAAAAACTGGCAATGAAATAATTATAAAACAAAAATCACGGTAATTTAATTTTTTGTTAATGAGCAGTTCCTTTTTGAAGCTCATTGTATGTTTCAAATGAAATGAAATTTATTAATCATTTCATGAATTCTTATTATTTAATACACGAATTCTCAAGAAAGTTTGGCTACAAACTGTCGATAGATGGTTGTAAATTTAAATTAAAATATGATGATAATGATTGTTTACAAAGCCAAATGTACGTGGGCAGACAGATAGTGATGAAAGCCAAGAAATGTAATCCCTTGCATCTGGTGGGATTAGAAGGAAGCTGTTGATTAGGGTCTTCTACAACCTAGCTTAAGGACTAATTCTGATATATACTGACAACAATTAAGAATTAATAAAGCAATACAGCAAGTAATTCAATTATTAACATAAGAGGTGTTGCATACTATTATGAACAACGTTAGACCACACACATATTTGACGACCCGAATAAAAGTGACAGAGCTTGACTAGGAAATTTTGGTACCCATTACATTATCATGTGTCTTAAACTCTGCAGAATTCTCCTAATGGTGTAAATTGAAATTCTATAGAGGACTGTTAAACGCAATTGCGCCAGTTTAATCGCTCAGAAGCCTAGGAGTTCTGCACGAATGGCTCTACGCCGAAAATAGCAATGCTATCGATCAAAACAGAAGTCGCCGTAGTCTAGTAGGTAGTGTGTTGGTTTATTAGACGAAAGGCCAGGATCAGACATCAAAAACGAAATTAAAAAAAAATATTTCTTCGGCGGCTTCCTCTCAGCAGATTTCTAGCAAAAACTTTATGAGTAAATAAAATATGCATGCAAATTTATCTTAAAAACTATGTCATTCGAGGTGTGCTTTAAAAAATTCGGGTCGGACCATATGTATAAAATTAACACACACAACATAAGTAATGTGAGAAGCTAGGCCGTAATCCTGATTGAAGGGTTGTAATGGCCAATTATGTATGTATGTATCGATCAAAACAACACATATGCATGTGGTCCAATAAAGTACCTTGGTTTTTGGTGCCTCCAAAGATTTTAGTTTTTAAAAATTTTAACTCCAATTTGAATTTAAAAACAATTTAATTCAATGGATTTAACCAGTCTGTTGAATTATGTAAAAATTCTAAAAATTCAAAGCAGTTTTAATTTTAAGACTGTGCAAAAACGGCTTACAATAGGTTGAACAATTAATTTCATGTGTTGAATGCAATATTTTTAATATTAAGAAAGATAACAAAACCAAACTACACAAATTCTTAAGATAACAAATAATTAAAAATTTATTCAATTTAAATAAATTTAAATTAAAAAAAAATATACAAAATATAAAAAACTTCTAAGAACGAAGTTTAAGTTTTTTTGCAATTTGTTTACACCATTAAAACAATGAGCAAAAATCTTATTATGCAATTTTGATTTTATTAAGCAACTGGCAAACAATCTTTAAAAAATAAAATAACTTAAACACTGTTCATTCTTTTTCTATGCATTATAATAAATAATCATAAATAAAATCGAATTAAGAAAATAAATGAGCAACACAAATAAAAATAAATTAAAAACAGTTTTTTTTTTTTTTTAAGACATTAAATTAAAAAAAAGAATAAAATACGTATTACATATATTATTTTTGATAAAAACAGAGAAACAACGTTGTCAAAAAATTAATAATCATTAACATATATTAAAAAAACGAAGTTGTATGTTATCTTTTGTTCTTGCTTGTAGGTTTTCAACGATCATTTCATGTACAATATTTCGCTGTAATTAAACGGGGTTTATGTGTGTATTTTTTATTATTTTTAGATTTTTTTTGTTGTTGTTGTTGTCTTTAAACTTAATCTCCGCCCTTTTTTATGTATACAACAATATAATATTCGTATTATATTTTCTATAATATTGTACGCGAACGTATATAATTTCTTATTCCTTTATTTTGTTTTTTTTTCTGTTTTTTTTTTTCTTTTTCGCAAAAGGTGGCAAAGATGACGATGGCAATAGTATTAAAAGTGGCTCCACCAATGACATGAGTGGCTTAAGTAAAAAGCAACGCAAAGCACGCACCGCTTTCACCGATCATCAGTTGCAGACTTTGGAAAAGTCATTCGAACGTCAAAAATACCTGAGTGTCCAGGAGAGGCAAGAGTTGGCACACAAATTGGATTTAAGCGATTGTCAAGTAAAGACATGGTACCAAAACAGAAGGTAAGAAAATGAAGAAGAAAAACATTAATTTTCCTAAGCCAATATATTCATTTACAATAACACATTTATGGTGACTAAAAATAACAACAACAACAACAACAAAAATTAAGTGAACTTATACGCAAAGTGTTTCAAGTCCATGCGGAAACTTGAGGGTATTTCGCGAAATTCTATGCCATCGAGAGATATTTTCAATTGAACATGGATAAGATGTGCAAAAGACTGGACATAGCAATGCTATCTGAGAGTTAGGCCGTCATTTGAGCACTGGGCTCTAATGAGTTTAGGCCAAAGATAGCATCGAAATTTAAGAAAATAGTCTGAAGAAGCTGAAACAGTTAGCTAGACAAGTTATGTCACAGGTTATATAGAAATTCTCAAAACATTTCTACAAAACGAGAGCGGATGTATGGAAAGAAATGCTCAACCAAACGGGAGATAAAGAGAGACAAAGACTTTTCTCATATCAAGTGGGCTTGAGGCAATCTAAACTTTTATTGGGAAATTACAATAACGCGAGATGTGAGTCATGCTCCAGACTATTAACATACATACATAATTGGCCATGACAACCCTTCAGTCAGGATTACGGCCTAGCTTCTCACACAACTTATGTTGTGTGTGTTAATTGTATACATGAGTGGCGGCACATACAGTTTAAAGTCCACTCCGAACAACAAATTTTTGAGAAACTTCTCATGACAATTTTATTTACTCTCAGAGAGTTTTTGCCAGAAATCTGCTGAGAGGAAGCTGCCGAAGAAATATTTTTCATATTTCGTTTTTGATGTCTGACCGGGGATTCGAATCCTGGCCTGGTCGTCTAATAAGCCAACATACTACCTAATAGAATACGGCGACTTCCCAGACTATTAAGAAATAATCTAAGATTGATAGCCAGTCTTTTGACAATGCGCTGTAGACTCAGGATACCTTTACTCAGGAAAAAGGTTGTCTTCAGTTCAACATATAGATTCTTTAACGATCCTTAAGACCTGTGGAGCATTAAAGCATTCCACAGAGTAAGACCTGGGTGAATATCAAGTGCTAAATGGGAAATTATCATCTTTGAAATTTTTCAAGGCAATGGGCATCAAGGATATACTATTGGGATGCCCTATAAAGCTGAAGTGGGGCTTAGCAAGTTAAACAATAAAATGTTTGTTGAACAAAAAACAAAACTTTAATTAACAAATTAAAAAAATAAAAATATTTTCATAGGAGATTCCATTATGACTCATTTCGAAAATATTTAATTTTTTCTTTTGTTTTTGTACACAAAACGATCACAATATTATTTACAATGACATATTCGTGAATCGAATATTAGTTTCCTTACACCACCACCACACATATCAGTCAAAATGACTTATGGTATGTACAATCTTATGGTCTAGACCAAAGCAGAAAAGAAAACAGAATAAATTTCAGAAAATCGGTAATAAATTATTATCTTACACATACAACGAATACATACCATATGTACATGTGTTGTCTATTGGCCAAAATTTATACGCGGGAGCTGTTTTAGCAAAATCCAAAAAAGCAAAAACTGCTAAGAAAAAGCCCACTTTGAAATATTGACTGACTGACTGGCCATATTGCCTAGAAAGTGCCACAATGATAGTTTTCTCCTGTAAAAATTAATGCGGACGAGCGACGGACGGACGGACGGACAAGCTGGCTGTGTTGGCAGACTTAAATGTTTAAAGCAGTCATTTGAAAATTCGTGGAATTTTTATTAATAAACGTTCAGAGTGTTTTGCATCTGCATTTTAATTGCCACAAGTTAGCCACAACGGACGACACTAAATGCCACAGTCCTAAGTGCTGTTCATTACGCACCACATTTATTGTATACTACTACTGCTGCTGTTGTTGCTGCTGCTGCTGCTCTAGGTAGCAAAAATATAGCAAAATTTCAACAACATTTCAAAACGATAACTTACAACATTTTGTAGCTACAAGAGTCCAGCCCAGCCAGTCCAAGGGAGGGGTTGGTTTAGCAGTCGACACACAAAGAAAATAAGGGTAAACACCAAAATTTAATGCTTGCAAAAACGTGCAACAATATGGGGAATAAGTCGTTGGCACTTTGTGTTTAACGACAAGACTCAAGGCACATGACATACATCATACGTACAGACACATATCACACGTACCAGACAAATAACAAGAGTGTTTAAAGCCGGTGGAATGGATCACAGCAGTATGCATGAAAAATTCAGGCACAAATTGTTGCAATAATAAATAAATTAACCGAAATTATTTGTTAAACAAAATTTACGTTAAGTTGTTTTGTTAACGCAAACGCAAACACAAACGCAAACGCAAATGAAGAACGCCTGAATCCGCCCTTTGTCTCTAAAGGTAAAATATTTCTTTTTTCTTGAAAATTCCAAGAATTTTAAAAATTGCTGAATTAGAAACATTTATGGAGAAATTCTGTTGGCCTTTAGGCTATGTTGTAGTCGTTAGAGAGGAGAAAAGATTTTTTTTATAGAAAAACAATTAAAAAAAAATTTTTTATTTCTTTCTATTTTTTTAAGAACAAAATGAAACGTCAAACAGCCGTCGGGGCTTGGAACTTGTTTGGCAGAAGCTGGCAACTTTGCGGCATTTCAACGCCTGTATTGGAGGTTCACCTTATATTAGGAGCCTTGGCCTTATCCAGGTGTCCAGCCAGGACATGGTGGTCCACCCACAGCTATCTATTGACTTGTATTATCGCCAAGCGGCTAGCAGCAGCTGCCCATGCAGGAAGGAGTGCCAAATATGACACACTTGGCTGGTCTACCAGTGGCTGCAGCTACAACACCCTTCTCTCATCTGACCGCATCTAGTTCGCTTTCCTCTCTAAGTAATTATTATCAAACAGCTACAGGTGCTCAGGCCCAGGCTACATCGCCTACGACGGCCAATGGCCAGACGGCTACAACTCCAATGGGAGTGATAAAACCCATTGCCACAACACCTTCACCCACGCCACTGGCAGAATCATCGCCACTACACAATCAACATCATCAAGGAGGACATTCGGAAACACGATCGCCTAGTCCTACATTAAATCCGGGAAGTCCACCTGGTCGCTCGGTAGACAGTTCATCACAGGCCCAATCCGATGATGAAGATCACATACAAGTTTGAAAGCCCTGTTACACTATATAATGTGGGGGGTGGGGGGCCGTATGGTAAAATTTATTTATTTTAGTAAAAAAAAAAATGAATAACAATCTAACAGAGATTAAAAAATTGTTGAATATTCCAATGAATAAACAATTTTAGTGTGTATTATTAAAAAAAATAAAAAAAAAAAAAAATTATTGTCGTAAATAAATTAAGTTTTAGTTACGAGTAATATTTAGAAAACGAAATAGTTTAAAAAGAATGTCTCAACATTGTCTTGTAAATGTACTTTTTTTTTTTTTTTTTTTTTTTTACTTTTTTTTTTTTTTTTTGTTAATTATTTTATATTTCTTTATGATTTAATTTTAATTTTTAAAAAATCTTTTCCCATAATTAAGTGTGTATAATAATAAAAGAATTGAATTTTAAAAGTTTAGCTTTAAAAATTTATCGAGTTGAGTTCTTCTTATTCGTATTTCGAAGTCATAAATATGCAATTAACATAAAAAAAATAAAAATAAAAATTTTTATTCAACTGGTTACGTTGTATATTTCGCTGGGTACATATTTGTAATAAAATTTTTAATTTTTGTAAATTAAAAAAAAAAAAAATTGCGTGTGAATGTTTTGAGAAAAGTGTTAAATTTATTATTTTTTTTTTTGTATATTATTGTGTAATTTGTTTAGCAATGTATTTAAGTCTTACATGTAATTTAATAGATTTATTTCGTATTCGTATTGAAAAAAAAAAAAAAAAAAATTAAACGATGAAATAAAAAAAAAGCTCAAAAAGTATTATAAATTATAAAAAAAAAATATGAAAATTCTTTTTCTTTATTAAATAAAGTTTAATTTAATTTAAAGAGAAATTTAAATTTTAAAAAATTTTTAAATTTCGTTTTGCAGTCTTTATTTAGAATTTCCTCCGCAAAGTCTTAAGCAGTTCTAACATGAAGCCTTCCTTTCCATTTGTTCATTGAAAATTTAAATTTTCTTCGGTAGAAAAAGTTCGATCTCAACTTGTCAGCATCATGCAAAGCTATAGCTTATCTGAAGGACATGACATACATACATACATACATACATACATACATACATAAATAATTGGTCATTACAATTCTGCAGCCAGAATTATATACCTAGTTTCTCATTTAAGACATTATCCTATGCAACGTTATGTTCATTAAAAAATGATTATAAATTGCGATCCTTAGACATAAAAATTGCCATGAAAATTTTCACAAAAATCTGTCGTTCAGAGTTGGCTTTAAACTATAGGTCTTGGCACTGGATGGATAAAATTAACACACAATATGGGTGATGGAAGAAACTAGGTTATAATCCTGACTAAAGGGTTGTAATGACCAGTTATGTATGTATGTAAAATTCGGACATTACTGTTATATTTTAATTTTCTCCTATAGTCACAGGCTGTTGTCAAGATTTCGTAGACGATGTGGTAACTAGAACAACGATTGCCGCATTGTTGTTCCAAATATTTTGATGTTAAAGGTGGACATTGCTTTGATCAACCAATCCCTTAAAAAGTTGATAAAATCATAAGCACATAAGCGGCGTGTACATTATTATGGAAGTAAACATTCATCACCAGGAAGTGAACAACGTTTGAAAGCAAGTTTTGTACAAAAAGAAGTTTCACGTAGGCAAGCTTCTTGCTCAAAAAGGGAAAAATTTAATAAACGGAATTTCTATTCGCGATTGTCTGCTAAAACGAAATGAAATCGAAATATTTTTAAAGCGAATGATTACGTGCAACGAAAAGTACATTCCAATAATATCCAAGATGGGTCATGAACGGAGTGAGTTAAGGCTTTGAAGAATGTAACAAAACCAGTACAGTATATGTGGGATAATTGATAGAAAATTGTTTATTATAAGCTTCTATAATTTGTTTAAACGACTAATACTGATTGATCGTGTAATTCAATTGCAAACAACAAAAAATGCAGCCAATAATTCCATTAAAACAGACGAACAGATAGTGAAAAACCTTGGCTGCATCTTTATATTATCATTCAAGCTTAATTCTCAGCACAATCCTCAATCTTCTTAATGTAAATTAATGTCACCGTAGAATTCCGTAGAAGCCTGTAAAGCAGAGTTATAGAATAGAACAGAAGAATAGAAGGAGGGCATAATGCTATCGATCAAAACGTTACATTTTTTGTTAAATTTGTAATCGAAGTTTTTTTTTTTAAAAAGAAAATTTGCTAAAATTCTATACGTTGTACTCGGCTAAGGAGTATTACGATGCTACTGAAATAAAATTTTACAACATTTTCCATACGATTTCTTTTGATATTAAAGAAGAGGGTTGTGTGGTGACTACAGAACAGGTCTTAGGTTTGTCTGTTAAGACAAGGTGGTTAATTTTGTCTTTAATTTTCTTAAAATATTTGCAGCAACGTTGGACGTTATATTCCACAAACCAGTACTTATTGACCCTCTGTCGTATGGTTTAAATTAAAAAAATTTGAGTTCATTTTATGGAGAAAACTGCCAAATGCCCAATAAGTTCATTTTAGTAGGCTTTGATTTTGCTGTACAAGTAGACTCGCTGTCGAAAAGACTATTGAAACGATTTATTCAGTATACAAACAGTTCTGTCTGCAACGTTTTACAGGCTATGGGGTTACCAATTGTAAGCTTTTTTTTTAAATTTTTTTATAGACTTCATTACGACCAGCCTCTTGAAACTAATAGGTCAGCTATTATTGTATCAATACCTGTTAAAACATCTGTCTTGATGAACTTTTTTCACATGGTATTAGCGCCTTGTAATAGGCATTGTAACATTACTTTTAAGCCTAACATTTATAAATTCTATTGAATTGTACGATAATCCCTCTATCTCTGTCACCTGGGGAAACATTTTAATCAAGAAATGTATCACCTGTATGCTATTTTCGAGAACCTGTAAAAATATTCAAGTTTACATCTGTAGATTCTTCTAAAAGAATTCACAAAAAACCGAGTTAATTCCATTTAATAATGACAATTAAGAAATGCATACAATTCGCAATATTAACAATTAAAACAAAAACAAAAAAAAAAAGTTTAATTTAAGGCATTTGAAAACTTTATTGTTTTCATTTCAATTCAATTAATTTTCGCCTGACTGTCTTGTCTGTATTGCCTGTCTAAATGTGTGTTTGCCAAGTGCATCGGTTTAATGGAAAACAAAAAAAAAATGGTAACTTCATGTGAATGCATAGAGTGAGTACAGCAACAGTAGTCGTAGTAGTAGTTGTTTTGCTAAATGACAAACAATAATATTTAATTGAGCGTAACCACGTTTAATGAAAGGGTTTTTGCACTACACTCACTCGTATGCAATAGCAGTTGCGTATAACAATTTTCGTTTGCAGCAAAATAAGCATTGCAATTATAAATATGTCTGGTATTGTTTTAAGGCACCACTGGAGAACATTTGTGCCAATTTGTTTGCCAAAAAAAAAAAAAAAAACAAAAAGGAACAGAAAAAAAAAACGCAAGGAAAACTGCAATAAAAAAAAGAGAATAAAATTTAATAATAAACGGAA
>QOCX01002290.1:1656-16189 GCA_005959815.1 Sarcophaga bullata | reverse complement strand
TAAACAATAGCAATATAGCAACAACAACAACAACAACAACAGAAAAAATTTACTTGAAATTTCCTTAAATTTAATTTCTTTTGTTTTCCGGAATAGAATTTTTCTTTATTGTTTCAGATCGATTCAGTTTCAGTTACGTGATAGCTTGTTTAGATACTTGCCACATAACGTAGCTACTTGCTTGCCATGCATACATCCTCACGACCACATCCTGTACGAGTAATTTTCTTCAATATTCACACACATTCTCACACATGATTTATGATTTTAAATGCATAATTGACTAGGAATTGTTGGTGTTTTACTTTATGTTGCTGAAAATTTTATATTCACGGACGAAAGGCTCAAATGAAAACCAGTAAAGGAAACTAAAGAAAAAAAGGGAGGTCCTGTATACAAGGGGTTAAATTTAAACTAAAGGTTGTAAGGTATTGCGAGCACTAACATCAGCCTAGTATGTCCACGTGTAGAACTTTTTAAAGTCAAAGATATTTGCAGACAAACGATGACCATAACTATGGTGAATGTCTCAACTTAGTATATACACCACGCTAGTATGGNTCAAAGGTATTTGCAGACAAACGATGACCATAACTATAGTGGTGAATGTCTGAACTTAGTATATACACCACGCTAGTATGGAGAATTTAGAAACTTATAAAAGAACAGGCTGCCTGTTGAATATGGCCAATAAGGAGCAAATTTCGTATTACTTCGCTCTCGGATTGCTTCTGCATTCATCAGGAAAATAGTCTTTAAACCTTCACTCCACGAAAGCATTCTTTGGTTGCAGTCTGAACTTAGTATGCTAGTATGAAAAAACTTAAAAGAACAGGCCCCCTGTTGCATCCGACCATTAAGCAGCCTGTTATTCTTAATCACTTACAACAGATATTCACTACCAAAAAGCAGACTTCGTATCATACACTTCGCTCTCGGATTAGTTCGGCACTGATCAGGTAAACAGTCTTTAGACTTTCACTCCACAAAAGCATTCTCTGGTTACAGTCTGAACTTAGTAAGCACACCACGTTAGTATACAGAAACTTAAATCAACAAGCCCCTGTTGAATATGACCTATAAGCAGCCTATTATTCTCAATCACTTACAACTCATATTCACCACCAAAAAACCGCCTTCAGAATACTTGCACTGTTCAGGCAAACAGTCTTTTTAAGGCTTCACTCACACTTCACATTCAAACAGGCATTAAACAGTTGCCTGTTGTTTCAGAGCCAGTCAGGCCACAACAGTTTCACATAAACATTCTTACATGCGTTCTACGTAATAGCACATGTGGTCCCTTCATAGAACATCAAATAGAGTTGTTTACCATGCGGCTGCTTTAAAGGGACACAGTTGAAGTGTGTGTCTTTGATAAGGACTGTGTAATCTTACACCATTTCTTAGAAACCATAGGATATTAAGAAAAACCACTTGTAGGTTCCATTAACAACACATTTTCCCAAGAATAGCCAGAAGGGATTTTTTTAAGCACTTCACCGCACAACTTAATAAGTCTATGGTTAGTTAAAAACCTTAAGTGTGTTTAGGTTATGATGTATTTTACATGTGGCTTGAAAAATTTCTCACTTCATCTAAGGCGCAGTGTCGTCTGAGATCAAGAAGAAGAAGAAGAAGAAGAAGGAAAAAGATCAAAAACCATTAACATTGGCTAGACGCCAGTATTTATGTAAGCGCCAATTTTCTTTTTTATACAGTGAGCATCAAAAGAAACTATACACAAAGGATACAACTTTTACCACTTAAGGAGTGTGCCCGAAAAAATTTGGTGATTTTTTTTTCAATTAATAAACTGCTAATGAAACACTTTTAAAATAAAAGTAACGGTAATTTGCATTTATATGTATTTCTTTTGTTGCTTACTGTACATTCAGTTCCTTTAAGGAGCATAAAACTGTCATAAAGCATCTGTATCTTCTTACACGGTTTCCGCCGATTTTTCTCTTTCCTCTTTCTCTTTCTTTTTTCTCTTTCGCTTTTAGTTTCATTCAACAATATATACCAGCCTAGCGATTGGACTATTGCTGCCAGATAATGCATTTGTAGGGCAGCCATATATCGGTATCAAGAAATAACATCTTCTGTGACTGTATTATTAAAAGCCAATGTATTATAAACGCCATATCCCCTATTATAGACTTCAAAAAAAGGGATTAGGGGTTGCAGAACAATAATTGATAAAAGGATAAGCTTTAGGTGAAGAGTTTGCCTCAATGTTATCAAGTTTCTTCTATTTGCAGAGCTGTATACTAGCCTTACACGGCTTAAAGTTAGGTTTATCTGACTCAACAGCTCAATATGATCAGATTGTGCTCTCTACCTATATGTGTGTGAAGATAAATTTAAATTTAACTAGCAAAGACAAAAACCAAAATTTTTAACAGAGCAGTGTTAAAGTTAACAGAGCAATGTTAAGTGGTTAACAGAAAATATAAAAAAAAAAATAATCAAGGATGAAATCACCCAAATATACGATTCCATTCCTTAAAAATTATACTCCACGCGTTCCTGAGTGGAACCTACATAATCCGCAGATGTTAAATATCAAGTACAGCATAAAATCTGCAGGATATCCGATTTTTTTTTTTTTTTGGAAATACCTTTAAAAGGCATAAAGTAGTGGCGTGATTACTATGTTATCATGTAAAGGTTGTAACGGGTGTGCCATGAAATGCAAATCCCATGTAAAACACAAAACATCTAGTTGCATACATGTGCTGCCTTAAAATCGGTGAAAAAAATTGTTTTCTGTATTAGGTATAATGTAACGGGTGTGACCGTTTTTTTTTTTTTTTTTTTTTTTGTAGTCAAGGATATTTTTGATTTATCAGCTAATTTAAGTTGCAAATCTTTTAGTTCTGTTTAGTATCTAAAATGAATCTCTTTTAATAATACATTGAGTGTAACGGCGGTTAACACTAAACTGGTTTTTAGAAATAATAATCAAATTTGGATTTTAACTTAATGCAAAAAATGCAACTATTTACAAAAATTATGTAACGGGTCTGACATAATGTTAATAATATTCTAAAATATAATAATTAAGTCTATAATATTTCATATATGTATTGAAAGCATGTATTTAAGAAGATATTTTAGTTGTTAAAATTAATTTAAGTGAAAATCTGCCTTTTAGTTCAGTTTAATATCTAAAACTTAGCTGTTTTAATAATACATTGAATGTAACGGGTGTGACAATAAGTTGATTTTTATAATTAATCAGTTAATAGTTAACAGTTAATCAAATATGGGTTTTAACTTAAAGCAAAGGGGAGATATTGACATACATTGTAACGGGTGTGACATAATGTTCTAAAATTCTAAAATAATAATATCTTAAGCCATATTTGTTGAAAGCATGTATTTTAAGAAATATTTTAGTTCTTAAAATTTCCTTTCATAATTTAAACGTGAATGCATAAAAAGTAGCGGGTGTGACAGAAAGTTTAAAATATTGAAAAAGTTATAATATAACACTTAAATGTTAATTTTTAAAAATTCCTTTACAGTTAATATATGCATGCATGAAAAGTGCAATCAAACATGTAACGGGTGTGACAAAGACTGAGGATCGTATAAAAATACAAAAATACAAACAAACATTAGAAATATAAACTATTGACTTTAGAAATTGTTGCTGTCATGTTGCAAGATAGATAGATGCACAATTGCACGGGTGTACGACGATGTATGAGCCACAGTGCAGTGATTCACTCACTCACTCACTTACGTTTAATAAGTTCTATTTTCTATTTTAGTTGCATGACTATGTGTATGTGTATGTGTGTATTTATGTATGTTTCTGTCTATTTATCCTTGTGCTCGTCTTCTTAACATGGCTATGTGTCTGTCATATCTACTTTATAAGTCTGTCCGCCTGTTGTCTGCCATCCCGTAAGACTTGTTGTTCTTATTCTCTCTCTATTAAAGTATCATGCTGTCATGCAACGTGTGTACAGGCAAGGGCATGGGTATGGGCATGGGTATAGTATGGGCAATGTAAGTTTGTCTTATGAAATGTTTGGCTATTTTGTTAGTATGTATGTACGAACGTTCATTAACTTAAATCACATTATTTGATTTGATTTCATTTCATTGCAATGTTCTCTTCATTTCTTTCTCTCTCTCTCTCTCTCGCTCTATCTCTCTCTATCTCTCTCTGTGCTGTCTTCACAAACTTTTTCATTTTTTCTCAAAATGTTTTCATTCTAAGATTTTCATCTAATTTTTCTTCTACCTTTCTACCTCTCTTGTTCGTTTACTCCTGCAGTTGCATTTCTTTTTGGCAGTTGACTTCCAGAAACAGAAAAAAAGAGAAAAAAAACACCCGAAAATAAAAAACAAAAATCAGTTTTGAATGTACAAGAGGCAAAAATGAAGCAAAAATATTTTATTCATAACTTTAATGAAAATTAACATGATTAGTTTTAGCAACATTTTCATGCAACAACAATTACTTGAGAAAACAAAGCAAAAAACAAAAAAAAAACTTTTCTTTCTAATGAAAATTAGATTTCTTGCTGATTCTCTGTATTGGATTTCAAATCAAAAAAAATTTTTAAGATCTTCCTTCATTTCATTCATTCTGTACATTTTACGAAAAAATCTTTAATGAAATGCTCTTTTGTTGAGAGTGAAACATAATGAATTATTAATGAAATTAAGAAATTATGCTCGTACAAGGCAATTATACATGATTTACTCAAAAAGAAAAATTAAATCAATTTTTAGTAGCAATGTAACGGGTGTGACATTATATTTGATTTTTTTTTCCGATGAGCTATTTACTTTAAAAGCTGAGCAAAGCATCTTGATCTGCTACTATTCAGATAATAAAAATCTCATAATACTCGCAGTACAGTCAGTCAAAAGTAGGGCACTGATATTCGTAATATTCATCAATTTTAATGAATTCTTTGCCATTTAAAATTACCCCCCCGGGAAATTAATTTAACTAATCTCGGCTTTATACTTTCATTTCAAATATTCTGCCTTACATTGAAACTTATTGAGCCACACTACTGCACTGAAAAAAGTAGTACAAAGCGACCGTTTGCTCATTCACTAAGCCCTTGATGTAGTACTTACAGTCCGCAGTTAAACTGTTTGGGAAAAAGAAGGTATTAGACTAAATACACTATATTTGTCTGGGAAATACCGTTAAAAGGCATAAATTAATCAGTGTGATCATAACTTTTTCATGAAAGGACTGTAACGGGTGTGACATACAATTCACATGACATACTAAAACGAAACAGAATTTGTTAAGCCGCTTCGTGACTTCCAGATGACACAATCCAATATGTTATCCAAGATAAGGATGCCAACCTGGGTAAGCAGCTTGATGCCGAACTAGCTTCATATTTGGTTGATATTTGCTGTACGACTTTCAATGCTTACACAGTCACTGGTAGTACGGACTACTGCGATGTAAAAGTGGCAACAGAATAGAGTTGGTTAAGCGCCTCATAGACCTCTAGACGACATGCCCCACCTTGGCATGAACATTCTTGATACTGAAGTAACTTCAATATTTCGTTGACATTTGCCGTACGATTTTCACTGACATTCACTGTACTTATATTTATAAAACAACAACAATAACAATAATAAATAAAAAAACAACAACAACAAAATGGTTCATGTTCGTTTGTTTACTTGTTTATTTGTTGTTGTCTTTTTTGTAAAAAAGGAAAATCGAAAAACGAAAAACGAGAATTTCATACGAAAACGTTCAACGTTTCAGAAAAAATGTTCAAAAATTAAATGAGCAACCGAGCAATAAAAGAGAAATAAAAAGAAAACAAAAACAATAACAACATCGAGTAATTTTTACATATGACTTGTCGCATGACCTTGTCAGAAGCAAAGTCTTAACCGCATGCCTACATTTTTGCAAATCTGAAGTGTAATAGTGTTGTCCTTAGGAATGACTTCTGACATTCATGAATTGATCGTTTGTTCTAGTCTCTGCACGATATTTAGTGCTTATCTCACTTTAATTGAGCGCCATACTAAACTATGAAAGCTTTCAGTGACTTCCAACAAAACTGTGACAAGGTTAAGTCATTCTACTATCTTGGCGTTTAATTGTAAAGCCAGACGGCGCCCATGAAGATGCCATGAGGGGAATAAAAAAGATTAAGGACAGTGTGGAGATTCAGCCGCATATGCTTGGGCGTCTTTACTAGCTGTGTGGAATCAGTTCTGCTATATTGTCACGAACCTTGCGTCAGGTTTAACAGAGAGACCAGCCTACACTGTTCATTGGTCGTACTGGACAGTTGTCAAGTAAAAGTGGAAATGAAACACAATTAGTCAAGCGCTCAGTGGACCTCAAGAGGACATAATCCATCATGTCTTCAATTGGAGTCTTTGCAGAAACCAAAGAATAGAATGCCCGCGTAGCGCAAGCTGCTTGATGTCGAAGTAACTTCGTTATTTCGTTTATATTTATTGTGCGGTTTTCAATGCTTACACTGATCCCTGGTCATACTGCCAAGTGAAAGTGGAAGAAATCAAACAAGATCTCAATACTTGAAGTATTCTTTGAAATCACATGTAAAATGCATTCGCATTCTCTCAAAGTCATGTGACAGTCATATGTAAAAATCCAAAACGATCTCAATACTTGAAGTATTCTTTTGAAAACACATGTAAAATGCATTCACCTTCTATCCAAGTCATGTGACAAGTCATATGTAAAAATCCAAAGCAGCTCCAAGTACATGAAGCGTTTTTGAAGTCACATGTAAATTGCATTCGAATTCACTCAAAGTCATGGTGACAGTTCATTTGTAAAAATTCAAAACAATCTCAATACATGAAATGTTTTTCAAGTCACATGTAAATGCATACGTGTGGTAGGTGCTTGATCAGTTTTATTATTTCCTTCAAGAAAATAACGTGTGGAATGTTCTTGCTTCAGAGAATTATTTTGTATCCTTAAGAAGTTAATGAAGAAGAAAACATATTTTTTCTCTAACATTATACGCCACATCGTGTGATTCCACTTGGCATACACACTGTATAATACCAACACGATTCAAGCAACACCTATGCATTTTTTAATTTTTGTATGTTTTCAAATCTATGCACCCAGTGTCATACTGGCAACAGTCGCATCTGCAAAGTCATCTAAAAATGAATATCGAACGTGCAACATTTGTAATTGATGCTGCCAGCAATCGGTAGTGTGGCACATGCAATGTGCTGGGGTTATTGTATAAATAAATAAATGAATGAATATGAAAGAGCTAACAAATGAATTGAAATGAATGGAGTGAATGAACGAATGAGCCGAATGAATGAAATTAGTTTGACCTAGGTGACAAAATAATGTTTATTGTTAATTTCTTGTTACACAGTGCCATCACAGAGCAATTGGCTCTAATAATATCATGTCACGATGTCTGTATGGGAATTTGTTCAGTATTCTTTGAAATCACATGTAAAATGCATTCGTCTTCTATCAAAGTCATGTGACAAGTCATATGTAAAAATCCAAAGCAGCTCCAAGTACATGAAGCGTTTTTGAAGTCACATGTAAATTGCATTCGAATTCACTCAAAGTCATGTGACAAGTCATTTGTAAAAATTCAAAACAGATCTCAATACATGAAATGTTTTTCAAGTCACATGTAAAATGCATACGTGTGGTAGGTGCTTGATCAGTTTTATTATTTCCTTCAAGAAAATAACGTGTGGAATGTTCTTGCTTCAGAGAATTATTTTGTATCCTTAAGAAGTTAATGAAGAAGAAAACATTTTTTTCTCCTACATTATACCCACTCGTGTACGATTTCCACTGGCATACACTGTATAATACCAACACATTCAAGCACACCTATGCATTTTTATTTTTGTATGTTTTCTAAATACTTATGCACCCGTGTCATACTGGCAACAGTCGCATCTGCTAAAGTCATCTAAAAATGAATATCAACGTGCAACATTTGTATTGATGCTGCCAGCATAGATAGTGTGGCATGCATGGCATGGCTGTTATTGTATAAATAAATAAATGAAATGAATGAGTGAAAGAGCTAACAAATGAATTGAATGAATGAGTGAATGAACGAATGAGGCGAATGAATGAAATTAGTTTGACAGGTGACAAAATAATGTTGATTGTTAATTTCTTGTTACACATGCCATCACCATTGGCTCTAATAGATATCGATGTCACGATGTCTGTATGGGAATTTGTTCAATTTAATATAATTTTTTTATGTTACAACAACAACAACATCACATAAAGAATTAGTTTCGTTTAAATGTGAATGACATTTTTTCTAAATGCTCTTGGAGTAACAAAATGAGAATTAATTACGAGAGAAGATTTTGTATTGAGTGTCAATAGAACAAAACGGTTTGTGTTGCTCCTGTCAAAATGTCACGTTAGAGGAGAATTTAAAATTAAAGAAAAAGGTAGAAAATGTTGTCTGAAAATACATACAAACACAATAAGCTAATGAAGCTTTGGACACTGACTACAATCTTAAGATTAACAATGAAATCGGGTACAATCGTCTAAGGCTTCTTCACTTGAGTGAGTGACAATCTATCATACTTGACATGAAAATGCCTCCCGCATAAAGACTGTGGCATTGACAATTCAAATTTTCTCTTCTGAATATCTAAATAGCCACACTAATCTCCCCACAGTATTAAGCTTGTCGCTAAGATTCTTGAATTTATCATAGAAGAACCTGCCTAACTTTATCTGACATTTAAGATTCCATTTGAATAAGCCTGCCAGTTTTGAATTCCCTTTCGTTTAATTGAGATGTTAAGAGTGCTGCTGTCAACAGATTAAATCCTTCAGTTTAATTTTGTGTTTGACAGCCATGATTGCACACTGCATGGAATTTCTCACCCTTATTTGCGAAAGCAGGACTGCATCCTTCATCAAGCGTTTTCTTGTATTGTTTCTGAATCGATGACAGAAATCTTCAAAAGATATTTAGGTTTCATCAAAAAGCAAGTAAAAGCACCATC
This sequence comes from Sarcophaga bullata, assembly GCA_005959815.1. Taxonomy (NCBI): domain Eukaryota; kingdom Metazoa; phylum Arthropoda; class Insecta; order Diptera; family Sarcophagidae; genus Sarcophaga; species Sarcophaga bullata. The sequence goes on along the minus strand of QOCX01002290.1, from coordinate 7,165 downwards.
TCCGATGCCTACGTACTAAACCACCTACAAAGCCATTAACCAATCTCGTTCTGCTAGGCTGCTATTAGGTATTAATTCGTGGAGCACTGGTTAAGCTTTAAAGCTTTCTCTCATAACATTTTGGCTCTGTATCTTCAACCTTTGCAGTTCCAGTATTGCTTCAGCTAATCGTTACTGTAATGTTTTTATAGAATCCATGAACTTAACCTCTTCCTTCATAAGCTGCTTGCCCTGGAATTCATTTACCTAGGCCATTTAAAACTTGGCCAATGTAGTAGAATATGCTTCACATTCTTTCTGATCCCACAATTTAATCATATAAAGGACTACCATGTCCAAATCTTTGCAGATACCAGGAGCAGTAAAAAACTGGGTCACATATAGGTTCACGTCGCAGTGGCTTGATCTCCAGCTAAGGAGTTGTATTAGGGCTAAGCTGAATGTCTTATCTTACTCCAGCGAGTAAGAGTCACCATCTCTGATGCCTACGTATTAAACCCACCTACAAAGCCATTCAACCACTCTCCCTCTGCTAGGCTGGCCGTTGGATATTGATTCGTAGAGCACTGTTAGCTTTAAGCTTTCTCTCATAGGATTTCGGCTCTGTATTTCCAATCTTTGCAGCTCCAGTATAGCTTCAGCCATACGTTAACTGTACTATTTCTATAGAATCCATGAATCTAACCTCCTCCTTCATAAGCTGCATTGTCCTGGAATTTATTTCCCTAGGCCATTTAAAACTTGGCCAATGTAGTAGAATATGCTTCACATTCTTTCTGATCCACACAATTTAAGCATATAAAAGACTACCATGTCAAATCTATGGAGGTACCAGGAGCAGTAAAAAACTGGGTCACATATAGGTTCACGTCGTAGTGTTTGATCTCCAACTAAGGAGTTGTATTAGGGCTAAGCTGAATGTCTTATCTACCTTCCAGCCATTCTTCCTTGGTGACAGCCATTTGCTTACGGAAATCCGGCAATATGCCTGTCGGTATTGTATTCGCCAATATCAGTACCGCATTATCAGATATTTTCCAGAATCAACTTATCAATCTAATTGCCCTTATTAGGCGTTACATCGAGAATAATTCCTCCCTTGCCGTCCCCACGGAGAGTGCTTTCGGCTATATTGGCCAAGCGTTTCTTCCACTACTGTAACCAAATGTTTTTTATTTGCATTTCATAAGACAAAAATGTTTGGTTGTGCAACTGTACGAAATAAGCTGTGATGCACTGTACCTCCTACTCCGTTTTGTGAATTCGATTAAAGAAATTTTATATTTTGTGTCCTACACTATATTCGAATGGAAATGGATGTTTCTTAATTAAATGGAATCAATTAAAGGGTTATCCATTTAACGGTTTCAAAAGTAAAATTAATTAAAAGACTCATAAAACTATAATTTCTATGGGAGTTTTACTTCTTTTATCTTTGAAGAAAATTTTATTTGAAACTGCGGCAAGAGTTGTATTTGTATAAGGAATCGGGGTACAAATCCAAACTCAACATATGCCATAATGAGCCAAATGAGCCAAGCCACTGTCATATAAAAATGACACACAGTCCAGTTTGTGATCTTTAAATGCAGGCTACAACTATGGTGATCATAGAGTCTTAACGCTCTTCCAGGATAATGTCGGAAAGAATATGGTTCCGTATCACCTCTGGACCATAATGTTACAAAACCGGCACTTCTTCCAGATGCAATGGCTTTTTCACAATTTCTTCGATATTTGCCGAGTTTCCTATACGATCATTGGCGTAACCATCGAATGAGAAATTCGCTTCAAAGAAATCGGCATTGTAAGTCATACAGATGCAGCATATCTACTGCGTATCAAATGATCAGCGTAATTTAGTTGTTGCATGAGTTGCACTTTATAGGAATCAAAATATGCCACAATGAGCCAAATGAGCCATGCCGTTGTCACATACGCATTTCACTTGTTGACATAACCATCGAATGAGAAAATCAATTTGAAAAAATCGGCATTGTAAGTCATACAGATGCAGCATATCTACTGCGTATCAAATGGTCAGCGGAATTTAGTTGTTGCATGAGTTAAACTTTAGAGGAATCAAAATACGCCATAATGAACCAAATGAGCCATGCCGTTGTCACATACACATTTCACTTGTTGACGTAACCATCGAGTGAGAAATCCGCTTTATTACAGAAATCTGCTTCATTCGAATAATCGACATTGAAAGCCTATTGTTGCAGCATATCTGCGATTAAATGTTCAGCGGGGTTTAGGTGTTGCATGAGTTGAATTTTATTGGGGAGGTTGAAAGCCAAATGCAAAATATTCCATAATGAGCTATAATGAGCCATAATGAGCCATAATAAGCCCCATTGCTGAAATTGACATAAAAATGACGAATTCGAATTATTCACCACACTTCCACTAACATAAGCAATATTGTCGTTGGTAGGTACATTGCTTTGATGCCCAAAACTTTATAACATTTGTAATGCTTGCAGTCTGTTCGAAGTTCTTTATAATTTTGCCAGTTCCTAGCACATTAAGTTGATTTTGATGACTACAATGCTACTGTAAAGCAAGTTTAAGCCATTTTTGTGCATTCTTCGTTTGTTAAACTCTCCACATTTACAGCCATGCTAAATCAGAGTTTTGGAACCCCTAAATGGATAACCCTGTACTGAAATTTTTGTTTATTAAAAATGTTTTTCAAAGTAAAAAAAATTCCAAAAAAGAATCGAAACAAAATAGTAAACATTCTGCTCTCTTTAAAAATGGACTCCCTCTCTCTAACACATATACGCACACACATACATTCATACAATTTATGAAGTATGTGGGTATGTTCTCATATCATATCTCTCGCAAATCCACACTGTCAAAGACATACGATGGCTGTTTAATAAAGTTATTGTAGATTTAGTTTTCAAGTTTCTCTTATGTTCTTCATCCTCTTCGTTTATTAAATTTCTCTTTTTTTTATCTGTTATTGCTGATCTTTATTGAATTGTTGTTGTTTTTTTTTTATAGGAATTTTTTCTCTTTACCAAATGCAAAGTGTTTATAAACAGCCATACAAACTATGAAAAAAAAATACAGCTTGTACTACATGTACATGTACGTGTGTGTGTGTGTACGAAAAAGTATTTGAACTTCATCGTTATGTATACAGAGGAATGCATTTTATTTTTGCATATTATTATGACCAGATGTACAGTTAGTTGAGTATATTTTTTCTTTCTTCATTCTTTCATTCTCTTCCTTAATATGTCTGCCTGCTAAGCTAAAATGGTTTCGTCAGGGTTATAGGGGCGGAGGGTTTAAATGTTTTCTTTTGAGGCAATTCTTACTAAAGAGCACACACTGTTGGGTGGTGTGCGTGTGTGTGTGTGTGTGTAAGTACGTGTGAAGGAGTAAAATATGAATGTCGTTATAAGAGTTGTATGTGTGTGTGGCACATTTAAGTGGTTTCAGATTTTTTTTTTTATAAATGTTTGCATGAGTGTGGTAAACACACTGCTGGTGATTACAATAGGAACGGAATTTTTTTAGGATCAGTATGGAACTCCTTGGTTTTGTAAGCGAGTACGTTAGAAACCTCTTTAGGGAGCATTGAAGCTTTACGGTTTTTTAAATTTAAAAACTATGGTGAGTGTAATCCGCATTCTCCTCTAGTTTAAAATGGAACTCCTCGTTGTTGTAATTTAGTAAATTACAGACCCCTTATAGTCTAATATGTGGCTTCTGGCATACTTACATATGTATGCGCCGTATAACTGTGAGTTGTATAACGCTAGTTAGCTGCAAAGATGAGAATTGTTACTGAAAAGTGTTCTTCACAGCTCTGTGATGTCCTGAGTTAATGCCACTTGAGTGTGTGCAAGATAGGAGCAAGATCTAGCAGCATTTTTGAAATTTTTCTAAAGTTTTGAACAAAATCTTTCGGTGGTAAATATCACATTTAATCAAGATCCTGTTCGGCATTGTTGTCTGTATCCTCTTCATTGTTTTCCAAGCCTTTTAGGGCATGCAGCACATAATTTTAGAAAGCATCAAAGCGGTTTGTTGTCCTGTCTTATCATGAAAAACCTCAATTTCTTTTCGGTTGCTCAATTCTAGTTGATATTTTTTGGTTTCTTCATTTAAACGGCAAAGATCTGAGCAGTAGGCATATGAATTTAAGAATTTTCTTAGTTGGCAGCACGTCAAAATGAAGTCTTGTCTACCAATCCCAATAGCTCCTTGGAAAACTTTATTTACAGTCCGTCCAAGTTGCTTTTGTTTTCATAAAAATTCTATGCTTTGTTATGTAACTGGTAACGAAAAGTAGATAAAAACACGTAAGCAGTAGCTAAGCTTGGGTTGACGTTCAGGAAATTCTTAACATTTTAGCTCAACGACGAATGTCTGGATTTGTACCAATTCAGTAAAACATTGATTCGTCTGATTGATGTACACGCCAGTTTTTAACAACAGGAAAGAGATTGTGTTCGGTAAGGATGATGCAGGTTATGTATTAGCATAGTGACGGTTTTGAAATCATTTTCGGGTCACTGCCTTAACAGAACTCATGCCCGATGATTTGACTTGGACATATGGCAAAGGACTTCTGCGGGAAGCTGTTCTTCATCTATTGGATACATGCTCAACGCTATGGTGGAGAATGAGAAGGCAACTTTGCAGCTGATCTAAATGAAATGTTGGGAATGATTACTACGAGTCTAAGTGACTTCATAGGAAGTTGTGTATGATATAAGAACTATGGAAAGTAGACGGGCCATAAGTATTAAAGTATTGTAGCGGGCCATATGTGGATTACGTGAGCCTATCCATCTCATTTTCTAGGATTGACAGACACCTTTAGCTTCCTACCTTTTGAAGCTGCAGAACCTTGCTTTAAAAATTTTTATGCAAACTATTTAGTCGTCGTGGTCTAGGAGGTAGTGTGTTGGCTTATTAGGCAAAAGCCCTTGGTTCAGAACCTGGCTAAGACGTCAGAAACAAAACACAAACAAATTTTTCTTTCGGCGACTTCCTCTCAGCAGTCTTCTGACGAAACCTCTGAGAGTAAAATAAAATTGCCATGCATGTTCTTGAATATGTTGGTCGACATCGACATAAACAGTAGTTGGATCTCTCCATGGGTCAAATTAACAGATTGCAATATGTGATAAACTAGGTTGTAATCCTGACTAAAAGGTTTTAATGGCCACTTAAGAAAATAAGACAGTAAATCTTATTGAATTTAAAATCTAGGCCAATGAATTATTTTTCTTGCCACGTCTAAAAGCACGAAAATTACGGTGTGTATATGTGTGTATGAGCCTTGTCTTATTGGACGTGAGGCCTTGGTACAAATCCTGGGTCAGACATCTACCCCTAAACGAAATATGAAAAATATTTCTTCTGTGACGTCCTCTGAGCAGATTTCTGGCAAAAATTCTGAGCGTAAAATAAAATTGCCATGAAAAGTTTCTCAAAAAACTCTGTCGTTTGCAATCGCCTTTAAACTGCGGGTCCA
>QOCX01002289.1:0-13770 GCA_005959815.1 Sarcophaga bullata | reverse complement strand
AACAATAACACATACACGTATATAAGGAAGTTTCAGCAGCATTTGATAGCGTAGAAGTAAAACTTTAGTCGTGTATGCAAGCATAAGTGGATTTAATGTCCTGTTGTTTAGAGATGAAAATACTGTTTCAACGCAGTAAATTACCACACAAAGTAAGGGAAGAAATGGAAAGAAGAACTCAATAAAATGGTAAAAGAAAATTAAAGTAGGAATAGAAATTAGAGTTTGGTTTAGATAAGAGTGAAATAAAAACATCTGTGATAGTTGCAGCTCTAATTGTAAACAACATATTCTAAAACAAAGGCTTTTCTGACCACTCCCAGGTTTTGCATTAATAATACGATGCCACAACATTCAACTGAAAGTTTATCAAAATAGTCGTGTATGTATGTGTTTCTATATATCTCTGTCTATATATTATCTCTAAGAAATCTACACAACTGTTTTTACTTCTACTTCAATGCTAAGGACAATATTCTCTCTATCTATGTATATTTGTATTAATCTACATCAAGAATGGCAATACTGGTGATAATTATTTACCGGATATTATGAAAAAAAATAATTTTGCAGAAGCCTGTTTGTTTACTGTGTACTCTAATAGATAGAAAAATAATAAATAAATGCTTGAAAAGAAATTTTATTAAATAGTTAATTTAAGCTTCCCTCCACCAAATCGTTTTTAGTATAATCTATAATCAAAATTAAATATTTGCTTGGCTTCTTAAGCCATACACTATTGATAAAATATGTAACGGAACATGTGTTTGTATTTGCTCATAAGCAATACGTATGTTTTACTGGGAATAAAATTCTTTCCAGTATCTGATCCTCGTTTTTTGTTTGATTTATTGTTTGTAACGCCACAGCTTAATTTTTTAATAATTTATAATTAGTTTTTGGAAATATAATATCGATAATTTTCGGCTATTTTTTTTCAGCATTTTGCGTGTGATTTGATGTGAGTTATACCCTTTCTATAATACTACGATCACTCATTTTTTGTTCTATATATTATAGCACTGCGTCGAAAAATGGAGGGTATGAATCTCTAGACAATCTTGATTTGTCGCATTGCTCACAAAGATGGCTGGGGCCTTTTTCAGACCACAACTTGTACGATTTTTGTTATCGTGACTTAGACCTACACACGTAAATAATTCAACTGACACAAGAATTAAGTGACGTGTGGTCGCTGAATGGGCTTTAAAGCAGTTGACAAATACTCCACATGATATTCATGAACGTCGATACATCCTTTTGGGTTCATACGTCTTTTAGAACTAGGGTACTGGTCGTCACTGTCAAAGGCGAGTAGCAGTGTTCGTTGGATACCAACTTCTTTACGCTTGAAATGGATCATAACATGTTTTTATTTCGTTATTCGTGGATACCAACGTCAAGTGGTTACAACAGAACAGCGCTAGGGTTGCATAGCTCATGTCATATTGAATATTCGGCGCGAGTGTTTGGCATTCAAGATCATCTTACGCAAAAGTGATGTGAACTAGTCCGAGAAAGTGCGCTTTGACCCAGTTAGACTTTTACTTGTGATATTTTCATAAGTTGCAGGGCGTAGAAGTCGCCGAAAAAAAAAAAAAAAAAAAAAAAAAAAAAAAAAAAAAAAAAAAAAAAAAAAAAAAAAAGTTTAGTAGGTAGTGGTGTTGGATTATTATACGTGAGGCCAGAGAAGCGAAGGGATCATTGGCCCATATTTCTTTGAAAATTAGAACGGTGAAACCACTACGCTCAAAGGAGATAACTATCGTACCATGTGATAACCGATCTTTTTGTACTCGCTCTTCATAGTATTGATGTGAACTATGTTTGATTTCAATAGGATGGTGCACCTTGTCAGACATCTCATGCCACAAACGATTCATTGCGTCAAACTTATGATGTCGTTTAATTAGCGAAAATGTTATATCAATTGGACGAGAGGAATCTAGGATTTGACAGCGCTGGACTATTTTCTATGCTTTACCGACAAACCAGAGACAATTGAGCATTTAAAGGCCAACATTCTTAATGCCATTGCTGAGATTCACTCGAAAAAGAGAACCAAATTGGTCCGTTCGAATGAGGTATTGATGCTATTGGCGGGCAGTCATATGAAAATTTGGTTTCTAGCCGGAACAATTGTACTTCATAACAGACGAATTAATTTTGCCAAATTTCAAACCATTTTTGTTCTAGTGCAGTTTTAAATCTAAACTTTTAAATGGCCCACCCTTTATGATCTCTCTTCCCATGATAAATGTTATTATTATTGGGGTTGTGTAGGAGTAATTGTAATTTCAAACACTCATGTACTCACAACTCTCATATGCACTGTGGGCTGTCTGTACAACGTATATATCACAAACATTTCAAATTAAAGATTTCAATTTTATTCATTGAAATAATCAATATTCCATTTCTAACCGAAACAATAGCAAAATTTCAAACCGTTTCGATTTTACTGCATTTTTATCTTATATTTACATATTCCTTGTTTATACTTTTCCCCACATCCAATACTGTGTGTTTAATTCAAACACACTTAATATTAAGTCTCTTAACAGTAGGAACTCAATACATAAGATCACAGATAAAATGCAAATAAAAATTAATATTAACGACTCATTGAATTACGTGTATGTATGTATATACAGTTGAAACTAAAATATGTAATAATAAACGATTTGTATACATACATGTATATGCAAGGGACATATAAGTATGTGTGTATTAGTTAACTAAACTTAATTCAAATACATGCTAAACAGCAAATAAACCAACAAATTAGAACAAAAGACAATAAATATTGCAAAACAATCAGCAAATGCTGCTTTCTACTAGATTTGTATGGATTGTAAGAAAAAAGGGAAGAAAGAGAGAGAGAGAGAGAGAGAGAGTGAATATATAAATAAATGTTGAACAATGAGTAGAGACCAAGTATTGTTAAATAACTAAGTACTGTTTAACACCAAACATACACACATACACTCTCATACAAATAAGTTTTAATAAAGTTATCAATACATACTGTAGAGAATGAGAAACGATTGAATGTATTGCTGTATTGTTGCTTGTAGTCTTTAGGAAAGAGTAACAAACGAATGATGTGGAAACAATTGTTGTGGGTTGTTTAGTGCAAAGTTGTATGTTCAACATTTGATTCTTAGATGAAGACATAAATATTTACAGATACAAACATACGAGTACATATGCTATTATATACGTATGTGTAAGATATACACTAAAATTAATTTTTTTCTATGTGGTTGGCATTGCATTGAGTTTGTATCGAATGAATAACTGTTGTTATAATAGAATGTGTGGTGGCCCCTATTTTTCCATCTCTTCATCACTATAAATTCTATTTTATTTAAATGGAAACAGCAACATAATAAAACTGTTGCAAATCTGCAGATAATGAAGATCTAGAAAATTGAACAACACATATATAACAATAAATTTTTTTTATTATTCTGCAGAACAATTACAAAATCTCAATGCTATTGAATGGTGGTTTACTACATTTATTAGAGTTTATTTATTATTATTATACCCATCGATCATATATTGTATAGGCTCCAGTCATGCTGCAATTAAAATCAGCTGGCCATTCTTAACGTCGTGATATTTTGATTGGGAGCTTCCTCTAGCAATTTTTAATAGTTTTGCAGAACAAAATTTTCTCCAACATGAACATATTTCCTAAGCTATTAACGCGTGTTAGGTTAACAAGCTAAGCTCTCTCCACATACGGTATGGGTTGTGAAAGAAACCATTTAATCCCGAGAGGGTGACAGTTTAGTATGCCTATTGTCTGGAACTATTTTTCGAAAAGAAAAGAAAAGAAAAGAAAGAAAGAAAAGAAAGAAAAGAAAAGAAAAAAAGAATAAAATAAAAGAAATAAGAGCAAGGTATTCTAAAAGTTAAGAGCGAATAAATAAAGTTTTCTGTTTGCTTAGAGACTATCTGAGGAAAATGACTAGATTAACACAACGACGTGGTTACAAATAAACTTGTAGTTCGCCGTAGTTTTAGTGATAGGTAGTGTGTGGCTGATTAGACGAGATGAGGCCATGTGTTCAGTGCCCCCCAATCGGACATCTCTAACAAAACGAAATAAGAAAAAAAAGTTCTCTTCCGCCTTCCTCTCAGCATTTCTGGCAAGAACTGTAAGAGTAAAATTTTCAAAAATTTATTTGTTCGGATCGACTTTAAACTTGTAGTGCCTGCCACTCATGTATAAAATGATACACTCAACACGATTTTTATTTGATTTTTTCAATTTTAAATTTCTAGCTATAATTTCTATGGCAACTATTGACTGGATATTGTGATTGAATGATTGCAAAATACTTCGTTGTTTTTAATTAGAATTTTACAAAAATATATACGACAAATAGTTTCCAAACATTCTTTTACATCTTTATTATATACTTACCATACCGCTATAGCAGCAGTAACGCCAGCAACACTTCTGAATTCACTCATTTGCGGCATTCGAATAGATTCTTTGGATTTTTATTTTCTATCCTGTTGCATTGGTTCTCTCCATAGTATTGAATTTTGATATTGTACGAGTGTGGAGAATTTAAATCGAAATAAAATTACTGGAATAAAGGGTAATGTTGGGTGAAATATGTTCTCTTATCCGTCGCCAATTCCAGTATAATTTCTTTTTCAAGAAAAACAATTTTTTATTATTATTTCCCCGCGTAAGCTTTTACAAACACTGTCAATATTTTTAAATTCTGCTTAAAGCTTTGCTAACAAATGTTTAGTATTGTACAATACTCTTGGGGGTGTGATCTTTTTATTATGCAACATGCAAGTTCAGTAGAATTTTTTTTGCTTTTCTATTTCTATGCATTTTCCTAGGATTTTACCTCTTTTAAGACTCGACTTTACCAAAAAAACTTTATACGTTCAAAATAAATCAAAAGATTTTTAATGCAATTAAATCAGGCCATGGTACATTATTGAATACCATACAGAACAAGAACAATCCACAATCCAGCAATACACTTTATCGTTCTCTCATAGTCATACTAAATTTCGAAGATGATTCTGTTGCGACGAAGAGGAGTGAGCACTTTTCGAGTAGAGTTCGAGGTAGTATCAGAACAAGACATCACGAATGTTGATCTTTAAATGCTCAATTTTCTTTAGTATGCCGGCATAAGGATTTTCTATAATGGTGCCCTACAGAAAATACTCCAGCGGTGTCAAATCGCAACTTCTTGGCGGCAAATTGGCATCACCATTTCGGCTAATTAAACTGTCATGAAACTTTTGACTCAATAAATCGATTAAAGTATGAGTTGTATGGCAAATTGCATTATCCTGTTGCAACCAAACATCGTTTATATCAATAACATGAAAAGCGGGTACAACAAAATCGGTTATCAAGGTGCAATAGGTGTCTCCACTGACTGTATTTTTTGTCGGCGTATCACTTGATAAAAACTAGCGTCAACAATCACCCAAAAAAAAAAAAAAAAAAAAAAAAAAAAAAAAACATAGATCTCTAGAAACTTATGATGGGACTTTGGTCTCATGGGTTACAAACACAAAAAAAAAAAATCAATTTCAATCCGACAGTTGGAACAGTGTAGGGCTTAAAAACATCAGAAAGGTTACCTAGTACGCTTTTAGTAACACACACACTAACACAAACTTAAGATTTAAAAAATTCTAAATCTAAAAAAAACAAAATACATTCAAGTGCTTGCGTTAGCCTTTGTTTGTTTTTAGTCACGTCATGAAACGCGTTTGGAAATCTAAAGAAAGTAAAACAAACATGAACTGCTTCTGCAATACAAACAACGCTACGCCTTCCCACCATCTTAACAAACTTTTAAATAAAAAAGGGTTTCTCAACAAAAAATAGTTGTTCGTTTTTGGTTTAAATTAACACAACGTCGAGTGTAAAGGCTGCAAAATGTTTTACTTTCAACGTAAATGTTGCTATTGCGTGTTCTACTAAGAATTTTTCCTTCGACTTTGGATATAAAAAAAGCTAAGAAACCGTAGCGTTTCCTTTAACCGAAGGAAGTTTTTGAGCATATTAAAACGTTAAATTAGCATGATTCTTCTCATAAAATAAATATCACAAGTCAGCAATTTACCTAAACAAATGAAAAACTTGTTATAACAAACACAAACTGACATACCATATATCTACACATTATCGCCATTAAAAGGCTTTTTAAACGTTTAAGGTGTATGTGTGCCAATGAAGGAAGTAAAAATAAAGATTTAAGCAAAAGCAAGAAGGTGCAAATTTAAAGGATTCTAAAGGATACGGCAAGTTTTTAGCTCCCAATCGAAGTAATCATTTCACGTTGATAACGGAGAAAGAGTGTTGTAGCATTTGGATTAAATGTAGGGATGTATTGGGTCGTTTAATTCTTCGAAATTTGCATTCCTTTACTTAATTATGTGTGGAATATAACATCGTTTAAATATCCATCACGACATCTGTGGGTGGAGCACATCCCAATAAGCAATTTTCCATGATTCTGGCAAATAAATCAGATTTAATTTGACCCATGGCATGTGTTATATTGGATTTGAGGACCTCAAAAGAAACTTTCCAATTTTTTTTTTGTTTCTGCACATGAGGAGCGATCTCTGCAAACTTTTCTCGATCATACGTTCACCGTGAAACAACCAGGGATAGATATTAAACTGTGTAGATAGCAAAATTTTCGTAATTTTTTTAATCTGCTTGTTATTAGTAGTTTAGTAGTGCAGTGTGCCGTTTTATAAGACGTAAGGCCACGGTTCAAACACCAGGTTACACATCAAAACAAAAAATAAAAAATATCCCTTCTTAGCAGAATTTTGCAAAACAAAAAAAAAAAATGACAAAGAGTAAATAAAATTGCCATAAAAGTTTCTTAAAAGAATCTGCTGTCCAGAGTCATTCTGCCACTTATGTAGTTAATTAACACACACAACATAATTGGAGTAATAAACTATGTTGTAATCCTGTCTGAAGAATTGTGGTTATACGTATGTAGGTATGTATTTCAGCTTCAGCAGTATTTGTCCTTTGACATATTTCATTTGTTCCTGGATATCGTCTGGCTTGCTCTACATAAGAGATTTGTTATGGAATATAGAAAGTTTCCATTCAGGCTCCTAGAAATGTCATTCTATCCGCCTGCTATACCTTTGTTATAACTTAATTTAGCACGATATTGAGCCTTCCACTTCAAAGTATTACACATGGGGTCATAAAGCATTCTATCGAAGGCTTTTTAAACTCGACAAACTACGACTCCTTACCATCTAGTGTGTCACACCATTTACGTTGTATAAGTTAATTTTATACATGAGTGACGGGGTCTACAATGTAAAGTAGACTCCTAGACATCCGAAATGAAAGATTTTTGAGAAACTTCTCATGACAATTTTATTTAACTCTCTAAGTTTTTGCCAGAAATCTGCCGAAAGGAAGTCATTACCTTACTTTTGACTTCACATAGATCGTCAAATAAATCAAATCCATATTAATTTTTGCCTCTCTAGAGCGTATTAACAAAACTTAAATTCGTTTTTTTGATTTTAATAAGAATAATTGGTATTCCAATAACATTGCCACACGAGCCTATTTATTATTCTTTGATATGTATGTATGGATATTGCCTTAAGATACAATTAAAATTAAAATTTGTCACCGTACTTTTTCCACGAAAAAAAAAGAAGAAAAAAAAAGTTACTTTCATTCTCCTAAGCAGTATAAAAAGAATGCATTCATGATGGTTTTTTTTGAAGAAATTACTTTCATATGTTCATATACACGCCTATCTCCGGAAGCTACCTCTACTGCTAACCACTGTCAAGCGAGTAGATAAAAACAATCAACATCTTAAAATCAGGGAATGAATTGAAGAAAAAGTGAATTGCTGCAGTGTGGTAAGAGTAATAGCCAAAGGCGATTTCAAAATTGAAAAAATTTCTATGCATGTTTACATATTAAACTCACATACACAGTACAAGGACATATGATTTATAAATATACAAGATTTTATGGAATCCCTTAAGTAGTGTGAGAATTGGCAAGTCATGTGGAAGTATTCTAATTTCCTTTTTAATTTAAAATAAAAAAAAAATTACAATTAAAAAGAAAGGCAATCGTACTATTGCCCATTTTATGTATGTGCTGGGGATTTATATTGTACAATTCAGAATTTAAGCTCAAATTATAGACTTCTTCTATTCGCTGTAATCCGTAGATAGTGCGTTAGCCTATAAGATGTGAGGACGTAATTCAAACCCCAACTCAGACATCTTGAAAAAAGGGAATAAAGTAATGTTTCTTCGTCAACTTTCCTTTCAGCAGTCTTCTGGCAAAAACTCTGAGGTTGATGAAATTGCCAGAAATTGTCGAGTTTTAAATTGAAGGTGCCATCACTCATTGTAAAAAAATGGGCACATACAGTAGAAGTAAAATGAGAAGTTAGGTCGTAATCCTTATTGAAGGCTTGTAATGACGCTTAGAAATGGAAGGCTCAATATCGTAATGAACGCAATTATAACGAAGTTATCAGAGGTATTCAGGTGAGAGAAAGAGAGCCACACAACATGAGTGATTCGACCAATTAGGTTGTATTCCTGACTAAAGAACTAAAGGTTCGTAAAGACCACAATGGTAAGAAACATTCCAGTTAATATTCTGAATATTCACTCAACTATGAGATGAAGTTTTTAGACCCTGTTTCTATTCACCATTTCTCTTTTAGCAATTTTACTCCAATAAGTTTCTACAACCTCTTAACAACTGTGCCAAGAAAAAATTGTTTTGAATTTTTCCGTAAAGGCTGAATTTATAATTTTTGAATTAAATCACATTTTTACCATACTTGTGTTGTGTTGAGTTGCCAAATAATAACTAAATAGAGACTCTTTGTTTAATAATGAACTGAAATACTTAATACTTAATAGGTATGAAAAATCTCTGGATATGAAATATTTTTAAACTTCTTAGCATTGAATAAATTGCTCTTTGTGTTACTAAATAAATGACGTTGTTATCATAACACGTATAGACTGTATTTAAGTAATTTACGATGTGACATATCAACGAAATGCTGCATTCATATTTTAAAGATAAATTCTAACAGATATGAGGAATATAAAAAAGCGACCATATTTGGCTTAGCATACCAATTTTCTGGTCTTAGCTTTGATTATAAAAACTTGTTGCCAAGACACTAAAATAGGAAACCAAAAAAAAAGTATTCAATGGCGGGCAAAGTACATACATGTAATATGTGAGTATGAGGCCTACAAGACATAAATGGAGAAGCAGACCACCAGTATTGAAATTTTGGTCATTACTACCATGCACTTATAGTATATGAAATGCATTTTATGGCGTGTACTTGGTTTTATCAAAATATTATTGGCAGCTTGAACAGAATGTATCATAGATTGATGATGGATTTGTAATTATAAAGAACAAAGCTGACAATAATCATGGATGTGTAAAGTTCAAATTAAAATTTACATATCTGAAATAAAAATAAAAGTTTTAAGAGATCTATGTTCATTTCCATTGATATTAAAGATTTATCATTAAAATTAAATATTTTTATAATGGAAAAAGTATTGCACCGGCAGCTGTCAATGGTAACTAAGCTGGCATTATTAAAAAAAATCTTTAAAAATTTTCCATCTCTAACAATTCGTTCAATCAACCTCACCACCATGCTGGCCATACATTTCTTTTTTCAATAAGAATTACTTAAGTTGCAAGTAACAGCAGAACTACTCGTAATCACACAGATTCATCAGTTGCATTTACTAGTCAGTAGGGGGAGCAGCCGAACATCTTTTAAGTACTGCACAGCTTAATGATGCACTGATGACTCCGTCAATCTTAGTAAAGGCAAAGAAGCTGAATGACAGTTATCCCTTTGGATGACATGAACAAAAAATACAACGATTGTTTGGCAAAATGCTGATAAGAGCTTAAGGTTTCCATTTTTTTTTTTATAAGTTTTTGTGTGTAACATCGTTTACTGCACACTGTGATTGGATATACTTCTGCAGTGAAAGGAAATGTTTTCAATAAAAGTTTCAAAATGCAGTGATATATAATGAAAGACAATCATTTCTCTAACTAAAAAAGAGAAACTTATTAAAGAAATGGAAAATCTAAGCGAATTAAAAAAATTCTTTGGCCAATCTGCCACTCAGGCAAGTTTCTGCAAAACCTCTTGCGATATTAATAAAATTTACATGGAAAGGTTTTCCATAAATCTGTATTTTGAATCGACTTTAAACGGTAGATCCGCCACTCATGTATTATAAATTAACACACACAACATAGGTAACCATAGGTGTGAGAAGGCCAAGTCGTAATCCTGACTAAAAGGGTTGTTAATGAACAATTATGTACGTATGAATGTTGTATGTATATAATCTAATTTATTGACTTAATCTGCTTAATTTTTTTTTTTTTTTGTTTTTTTTTTTACATTGTTGTTTTGTATATATATGACAAAATGTTTTTTTTGATATACGATTGTCCATTTTTCTTTATGCAACAAATTATTAAACTGATGCCAGATTAACATTTCCTAGGACATGCCAATATAGATTGATTGATTTCCCTCTTGGTCCGACCATAAAATATTTTCATCAATTTAAACAACACAGAACAGCAATTCATAACGGGAATTAAAAATTGACACAATTATGCCAATAAAGTCACTACAAAATTAGAAAATATTTGAAAAAAAATATAAAATTTTCTTTTCGAGATATTTCAAGAGTTATTATATTAGGTATCAAAGTTGAACGTAATGAAATCGTTGTTTTTGACAGTTAAAAAGTTTAAGTCGATTGTTATAGTAGTCTAAGTGGTAGTGTGTAGATTCGTGGGTTCCCACTCCTGTTTACATTACGGGGAAGAAGGTCCTCATTATTCAGATCGTAATAATCATGTTGGAATTAATAGATAAACAAATAAATGCTGAAGTTTCATAATAAAAAATACTTCAACAGATACACAGAGTAATAGGTACAACAGTTAAAAACGCATTCATTGTTAAAAATTATTTTCACATTAAAGGTGTTTAAAATTACTTTCCAATCGATAGAGTTTTACTGCATTGAATTGTCCTCAAGGATTGTGATAATATTAAAATCATTACATTTCAAAAGTATACTGTGTGCGGATTATACATTTCAGATGACTAAAGCCTTTATAAAGTGTTGTGTATATTTTCATTTTCATAAATTATTATAAATATTTATTAAAAAATAAAACTGTTTTTTATTTATTTATTAACGCACTACCAAAAACACTTTAATGCTTATAATTATGCAATTGAGAAAGTCATTTGTAAATTAAATTGCAGGCAACGGCAAGTTTAAATTTTTATTATTTTATTTACAATCATTTGTTTTAAACAAATTAATACAAAATATACGTTCTATAAATGAAATTAGAATTACCATTTAAAATATTAAAAATTTTAATCATCAAAATTTATATTGATCTATTCATTATAAATGGAGGTTCAATAAGGAACTTGTCATGTAATTATATCAAGTGAATGTTAGATTCATGTTTAACGATAAGCAACAGCTCTGTCGTTCAAACGCTCAATAGCAATGTCAAATAAGTTTTCAATATTCTCAAGCTTAGAATGCCCTAGGATAATCGTCACCGTTTATCTCCGATCATAAATAATGTTCGACCGAAAAAAAAGTTATTTTGTAATCTCAATAGCCCTTAGGATATTCAGCCCATGGGTCCATTCCCCCCCAAAATTCTTTTTTGATCGATTTATATGGACTGCTCTCGTTTGCTACCCGCTCTAAAAATATCTAACGATGGCGATCAAATGCGCGAGCTATACGTGCTACGGTCTCAGTTGTTCGTATGGTTCCAACAAATTCTCAGTATTCCTTATAAGGCATATTTAAATAAGGACTTAAAGTCGCATTTACGGTGACTAAAAGATAAAAAGTGAACATGTACTCAAATGATTCAATCAGAAAAAAGGAAAAGAAAGCAACAGAAATTATTTTTCGTTTTGCAGCTTTCTAATGATGAGTAATTTGGTGCATTTGAACTTAATTACTAAAGGATTCATATGAGAAAACAGTTTTTCACAGTGCTATTTTCATACTCAAGTTTTAGAATAAATTGAAACAATTTTAGGGTTTAAGGGCGAGATAGGGAGAAAGAGAGAGAATAGAGAGAGAAGAGAGAGAGAGAAAAGGGAGAGAAGAGAAGAGAGAAAGAGAGAGAGAGAGAGAGAGAGAGAAAGAGAGAGAGAGAGAGAGATGAGAGAGAGACAGTATATACAATACTGGATTTTCCCTGAAAAATAATAATAATGAAACTAAAAAAAAGTAACAACAACAACAAAGAATAAAATTAATAAAATTAAAATAAGATCGGAATTAACTCCAAGAAAAACAATCAAATAATTAACAAAAATTAAATAACAAGTAGAAATATCTCAAGAGTATGTTGTATTAATTTGGTCATTAAATTTTAATTCCCAAAATATTTATCATTTTAATTTGTCAATTTAAAAAGTTTTCTTTGAATTCTTCTAAGAAAGGGTTTGAAACCAAACCACAGTGCGTATAGTGTTTGTGTATAACATTGTATTTGTAAATAAAATTAACTCACACGCACCCATAACAGCCAGCATGTTTTTTGCATTTATTATACGAAGTGATTATGCTCGTATTAGCAAAAAAATTAATGCGGCTTTAAAATTTGTGGTTTATAAAAAAAAATAATAATAATTTTAAAGCAAATGAAAATATAGAAAATTGTAGGAAAGAAAATGAAACTATGATGAAGTAAAACGAGGAAAAGAAGAGAAAATCGAAATTGAATTAATATTGAAACTGAACACACATCAAGAATTTAAACAACATTTTCGCCTAATAAATGGTGTGCGTAATGAATTTTAAATTTAATTGTTGGAACGGGTTTGTAATAGGCAAAATATTATAGTGGGCAGGTAGAAGTATGGATTTATTTGCTTCCAACTGGATGTAACAAAATCAAGTAAAAATCTAAGCAAAAATGTTTTTTTTTAAATTTAAAAAAACTATTGCATATTATAATATTTTAAAGCAGCTGTTTTAAATAGTAGAGTATGGCTCGTGAGGCGCGATTCAAACCCCAGGTCAGACATGTCCAACATCAGCAGGATCTAGCAAGGACTGTGAGGTAAATGAAATTGCCATAAAAAATATGTCCAAAAAACTGTCGTTCCAAGTCGACTTTCAACTGTAGGTCTTGCCATTGATGTATAATTAACCCATACAACTAATGTGTATGAAATGCTAGATCATAAGCTGACTGAAGTGTTTTAATGATTAATTATGTATTGTGTAATAGTTTTGAATACGATGTAGTCCTGATTCATATTTATTTATCAAACTAACTGTTTGAGGATTACACTGCCAGACAGATATTACGTTACCCCCTTTAGAAAATTTCTGTTTAAGAATGTTCAACGTATCCAACACTTTGCGTATAACTTACACAAAATTGAGTTGCAAATTCTTTTTCTTCTTAATTTTATAGCTTATAAACATCAATGGATTTTTCTTTTGGAATTTTCTATGGTTTAAACTGTATTTATATGAAAAGGTTTTCATAGGAAATCTCTTTGACTTTACGATTCATTCTCTAAGATTGTCTTTATAAAAAAATGACATCACATTGCATTTGTAGAGACTAAACAAAAATACACATGGTAGCTTCAATTGAAAAGAAAATTT
>QOCX01002288.1:0-23501 GCA_005959815.1 Sarcophaga bullata | reverse complement strand
GATAGGACAAGGATGCAAAAGGCTGGCATCTTGCGATGTGTATTACAGCTGCCATGTTGATAAGCACGAATTCGGATGCGGATTCGTGGTTAGTAGGAGACTTCGCCATCCTGTATCTGGGTTCACACCTGTGAACGAAAGAATAGCCACAATCCGCAATCAGCCTAATTTGTGCTCACGCCCCGACGGAAGAAAAGGACGATGTGGTTAAAGATGCCTTCTACGCTAAACTCGAGGACGTGTATGATAAGTGCCCGGCCTATGACGCCAAAATCGTCCTCGGAGATTTTAATGCGAAGGTCGGGCGGGAAGGTATCTTTGGCCCCACTGTCGGACAGTTCAGCCTCCACGCGAACACTACCTCCAATGGTATGATGCTGATCGATTTCGCCGCGGCGCGTAACATGGTAGTATGCAGCACCAGGTTTCAGCATCTCGACATCCACAAAGCCACTTGGATGTCCTCTGATCGATCAACAACAAACCAGATCGATTAGTGATTGACGAGAAGAGCACGTATTCCAGTATAACTAGTTATGCGCACAATTATAAGAAGGATCGAAACAATCGACTCGCTGGGCCAAACCAATCATCCCACATCATTGCGCACATATAGCGCGAACAAGTCCTTGGTTTCGAACGCTCACCCCAACGAAATCAATGGTACGATGAGGAGTGTCGCGAGGCAGCTGCAGCGAAAAACGCCGCATACAAGAAAACGTTGCAGTCTGCCGCTACGCGAGCCATTGTCGAGAACTATAGAGAGAGCAGAAGGGAGGAGAGACGCCTTCTCAGACGCAAGAAGAGGGAGCAGGAAAGGCGTGAGCGTGAGGAAGTCCAGATGTACAGATGTAGGAATGACGCTCGAAAGTTTTATCGAAAGGTTAAGCGTCTAACCGAGGGTTTAAACCCGGAGCGTCCTCCTGCAAGGATGAGAATGGAAACCTGGCTACAGATCCGCAGGGGGTGCTGAGGTTGTGGAGGAAACACTTCTCTACTCTGCTACAAGGCGATGACGATACCAATACCGCCTTTAGAGATGATGATCCGTACCCGATCGACGATGACGGCGTGGACATTCCGCCGCCTAGCCATGAAGAGGTCAAAGTCACTATTATGCGACTTAAAACAATAAAGCGGCAAGTCCTGATGGCCTCCCCGCTGAATTGTTTAAGACCGATTGCAATGAGTTGGTAGGGCGCATGCACCAGCTTATTTGCAAAATATGGCTAGAGGAAAGTATGCCCAACGATTGGAACCTCAGTGTCCTCTGTCCTGTCCTGAAAAAGGGAGACCCTACGTTATGCGCCAATTACAGGGGTATAAGCCTTCTCCCTATCGCATATAAGGTTCTTACAGGCGTATTGTGTGAACGACTGAAGCCACTCGTCAAAACACTGATTGGACCTTATCAGTGCGGCTTCAGACCTGGCAAGTCCACCATCGACCAGATCTTCACACTACGCCAAATCGTGGAAAAGACCCACGAAAAGCAAGTTGACACACACCATATTTTTGTCGACTATAAGGCAGCCTTGGATAGCCCCATTCAGACAAGGCGATCCCTTATCATGCGACCTCTTCAACTTCGTCATGGAGTGTTTTGCGAAAGGCGGAAGTGCATCGCAATGGCACTATCTTCCATAAAAGTGTCCAGTTGCTTGCGTACGCTGATGACATTGACATCATAGTGTGTACCAAGCTAGATGTTACTGCTGCCTTTAGCGCTATTATAAAGGGAGTCTGCGAAGATGAGTCTGGCAGTAAATGAGGGCAAAACAAAGTATATGTTATCGACAAGTAGAGAAGTGCGGCGTACTGATTCTCAGATTACGGCCGATAACTATACTTTTGATGTAGTCAAGGAATTCATCTATCTTGGCTCCGTCGTTACCACTAAAAATGATGTCAGTCTGGAGATCAAGCACAGATCACTCTTGCCAACAGGTGCTACTATGGTCTCAATAGGTAATTGAGTAACAGAGACTCTCTCGTGCGACGAAACTAATAATCTACAAGACGCTCATCCTACCCGTGCTTCTTTATGGCGCAGAGGCATCGACCTTATTAAGCACCGATGCAGCGGCCTTGAGAGTATTCTGAGAGAAAAATCCTACGTAAGATCTTCGGTCCAGTGCGAGTTGGCGAAGATTTCCGCATCCGTTACAACTGTAAGCTGTATGAGCTCCTCAACGACGTGGACGTTGTGCAGCGTATTAATATCCAGCGGCTGCCCTGGCTCGGCCATGTCGTTCGAATGGAGGAGGATGCTCCGGCGAGACGGGTATTTGATGCGGTTATCTGCGGAAGACGGCGAAGAGGACGACCTTGTATCCGTTGAAAGGACCAAATCGGGGAAGTCCTGTCATCGATTGGTGTGACCAACTGGCGTAGGCGCGCAAGAAGCAGAGCCGCCTGGAAGAATGTGTTGCGGCAGGCCGAAATCCGTTAATCGGGTTGTTATGGACAATTAAGTAAAGTAAGTAAGTAAGTTACGCATTTTTATAAAGTGTTATAAATGATCCTGGGTTAACCTGCGAGTCTTAAGTCTCTGAAAACCTACCTGATGAAGATATGTTCAAGTACTTTTTAAGGCGGAAATGTTCGTCAACCATTCTGTATTAAACTTAAACATTTTTGTTATGTCATTCCCTTTCAAATATGTAACTTTTATTGTCCATACTCTTTCGAGGCTTCTTTTAACAAGTGTAATTGTTCTTGGGAACATACGAAAACTGTGTTTTCTGTGCGGCTGTTAAAAATATCAAATAAGTTATTAAAAACTCTAAGTACTATATTAAGGAATTTTAGGGCTTTTGAACTATCTAATTTCGCATACCGGCTACTACAGTCCGACTTAAAAGTTTAGCTACTAAGTTAACTCTCATCCTTTGGAAATTACTGGGATAAATGTTGTTCAAACTTAGCTTAGGAGTGTAATATATATAAAACCAAATAGTGTTGTTTTATTTCATGCCGAGTGCGCAAGAAACGCACAGTTTAGCTTTTGTTTATTGATTGATTCTTAACCCTAAAATTATTCTGAATTTATACATAAATAATGCTGATCCAGCATTATGTTTACAGTGGAAGGTATAGTAAAAATTGCGATAAATTGTCAACGATATGAAAATACAAACACGTCAAACACTAACAGTGTTGATAGCATTGACTATCAAACTGTAAACGCAAGCAAATTGATCGTTGCTTGAATTTATCAAACATAAACGCCAGCAACACTGTATGCATGACAAAAGAATTGTTATATGTCGGCAATGCAGGCATCATGAACATACTACACCTCCCTTTTACGGAAGAATGTTGATATAACTGAGAGTTCTATGGACATCCTTTTAAATTAATAATTCATAAAGTATTTTTTTTATTATCTTATTGATTATAAATACATATATTTACAGTGTATATATTTTTTTTAACTTGAGGTCTCAGTTATTTAGTTATACATTTTTATTGTATAGCTTAAGTCTATTCTTATGTACTATTTGTTCTGTATTAGTTATCTTATCAACTATGGTTACATTATTTCTTAAATCTAATTTCTTAATTTTATCTGGACCTTTATATTGGTTGTCTAATTTCATTTTTAAGAAACATTAAATCTAAAAGTTCAGTCAATATAGAGTTTTTGTATTAAAATTTTCAAATATCCCTTTAGCTGCAGTTCTTGCCGATTTCTCTGGTATTGGTACCGTTACCAAATATTTAGTTATATGACATATTGTGACGTAATATTCATTTCCGAAATATGATTTTGGTAGTGAGCCTGTAGTATCCATAATTACCGTATCAAAGGGTTTAGTTGGTGTGTTTGTCAATGTCAATGGTATTTTTGTATATTTTGTTATTTTAGCTGTTTGGAATTTTTGCACATTTTAACTTATTTTGCAACGTTTCGAGTCATATTTTTCCAATAATAGTATCTTTTCATTTCATTAAGAGTTCTCGAAATACCGTAATGTCCGCCCTCTGCGGGATCATCGTGATATCACTTCATAATATCTGATATTGATTTGGCATTTTTTACGTTGATCACCTCATTAAGTAGCGCTGCCTTTGATAATTTATTGCCCATTTCTTTAAATTCATTACTAGAGACAAATTCGAAACTCTGCGCACTAGGTGCCAGTTGTACTTTATGAATATTTAATTTACCGACCACTTCTTTGAGCCTAGGAAAAAATTGTCCTAATTCAAATTTTCCATTAGTAAACAATTCATTCATTGTAATACATGCTATTATATATATATATTAATGTACAACTTTTGTGGGGTAACCTTTAGCTTAGAAAATATTTAGACGTCAGAATTTATAATTGGTACAAATATATTGGACTTCTCATTTTCATCATTTAAATACCGTTCACTGTTTGCAATTGGATATTTTTCAAGTGCCTTGTTTGTCTTTGCTCGAGTTGTTAACAATATTTAAGGTCCATTTACATATTTTAACCTTATAAACTATTTTTATTTAGTTTAACTCAACAATTAAAAAACGTAACGTCCATAGTAACGTCCTCTAAGATCTTGTAGCCCTGATTCCCTATCTTGATTTTATTACATTTGTCTACTTGAAATTCCTGATCTAAGTTGTTAAAACTTGGAATTGTTTTCTTTCTAGCTAATTCATTTAGTTGAACACATTTCGGAACCGCAAATTTGGAAACCCGATTTCCAAAAATGTATTCCGGAGCAAAATGCAGACTACACGCGTACAAGCGCTTCACTGATGACCTCACATTTAAAATACGAAGCCATTCAACACGTCTAGAAAAGAAACAAAATATTAAGAGAAAAGCTGCTGTAATACCAAAAAGCCATAATGCAAAAGCCAAAATATACCCTCAAGTTCTGGAAAACGCATCGCTTTCAAATCGCTTACATACATTATAGGCCATTACAACTCTACAGCCAGGATTACGGCCTAGCTTATCACACTATTTATATTGTGTGTGTTAATTTTATATATGATTGGCAGGACCTACAGTTTAAAGTCGACTCCGAACGAAAGATTTTTGAAATATTTTACATGGCAATTTTATTTACTCTGAGAGTTTTTGCCAGAAATCTGCTGAGAGGAAGTCGGCAAAGAAATATTTTTTTCATATTTCGTTATTAATGTCTGACCGGCGATTCGAACCCTGGCCTTTCATCTAATAAGCCAACACACTACCTACTAGACTACGCCGACTTCGTTTGCGTTTTAAAAAACACAAAACACATTTCAGCATGTTTTGAATTTAATAAATTACAAATATTAATATCAAAAGCTTAAAAAGAAATAACTAAATAATTAGTTTTAAAATTAACACCACATTTTTTTCGAAGATCAATCTGATCAGCAGTTCGCATAAATCGCCAGTTGATAAGTATACAAATGATACACACAATACACAAACTCAAAGCAAATTTTTCCATTCAATATTTTTAATTTAAATCATCAAAAAATGCTAAAAGTTTTAATTTAAATAAAAAGAAAACATATTAAATTTAAATTGTGTATAATTTAATTGTTAATTTAAGGTACAGTTTAAATAAAAAAGACCAGATTGCTTCAGTATACACTAACGGTTTGAGCGCCAAATTTCTAGCGATTTCGTTTTCAGAACACCTATTTAAAGTTTTCAAATCGAAAACGCTAACATTAAGTGATATGCTTTTTTAGAACATGGACGATAAAAACCAAATCTAGTTAATAATATAAACTACTTGCACTTTTCCCGAAAAAAATTTTTTTTACCCAATCTTACAAAAAATTTATGTTTCATTCCTTATTTTCATATACAAAACAAATAGCATCTAACCAAAAGCTACTACAACGCCTCACACACTTTTATTTAAGCAAAAGTAACATAAGCAAAAGT
The DNA here is from genome assembly GCA_005959815.1 of Sarcophaga bullata. NCBI lineage: Eukaryota > Metazoa > Arthropoda > Insecta > Diptera > Sarcophagidae > Sarcophaga > Sarcophaga bullata. Next base: position 17,619 of record QOCX01002288.1, on the reverse strand, counting down.
AAGTAAACATACTTAAACTACCATATCTCCAGGATGCCTTCTCCAATCTTCCCCGGGTAAACGGCCATCGATAGAACGAGACAACTCATACAACTCCAGAAAAAGTCCAACATTCAACTTTCTATATAAACTATGTTACTTATGTAGTTTCTGAGAGGAAAGACAAAAACTAAAAGCCAAATATTTACCCGGCCATAATTTCTAAACGCCTTCACCTATTTTCATAAAATAAACGACACCTAAAAGCATTTATCGAGATCTAGAATTAAAAATAAATTAAATTAAATTAAAAATTAACAAATTCATACCCTAAAAGAGATTTCTACGTGTATATAAAAATTAACTAAATTTAGCTAAAAATGAAAAACAAAATTAATCTCCTATATTAGTTTGGTGGAACCTTTTACCAGGAACATTACACGTTTCCCTCTTAATTTTATTATTATTATTATATATACATATATATTATTATATATACAATATATTATATTACATATATGTAAATGTTGGTAATGAGATTAAATTTGATTAGAATTAGCCATAGTAGAAATAAGTTCAAAAAGAACTCACCTATGTCCAATTCCAACTCCACAAAAGCAAAACAAAAACTTAAAATTTAAAATAAAATTTCAAATTGTTGTTAAGCTCATATAATGGAGAAATAAATATTTGGCCCATTTAATAAAAGTTAACTTTTAAAATATATAATACAATTAAAAAGAAATGCAACCGTTTGTGATAGAAACTAATCTTAAGAACCGAGAACCAGTTTTATTAGAAAACAATCTTTCCCTAACAAATAAAATAAACTCACTTTTAAAACTATTGTTTAAAAAGATAAATTAAATGACATATGTATAACTTTTGTGAAACAAAAGCTCTCTTAATATTACAAATAAAAAAATAAATTAAACGATATACACCCGTTTGTGAGGGAAACCAGCCTTAAGAACTGGAGACCTGTTTTGTATTTTATAACAGAGGTTTCCTAAAAAAAAAAAAAAATAAACGCACTTTTAATGTCAACAATAATAAAAGACAAAAAATCTTCCCTCCCACATTAAATATTTCAAATAATAATTAATAATATACAGCACTTACCTCGCAGCATTCTGCGGAAACAGATGTAGGTTTGGGCCAGGTAGACTGTCCATGATGCATTTTCTACTCCTGTAAAAATTTATTAAATTATTTTATAAAATAAACATATTTACAAATACTCACATTTTTCCTGTGTGCTTCTTGTTGCTGCTCAACACATATACTTTTTCGGTTTATTTTAGTTGGACACAATTTCTATTAAAATAAAAAAATGTTTTTATTATGTAAGTTATTTTTGCATTTTAATTATTATTCACTCACTATTTTATATTTTAAATTGTTTATAATTTTGCCACCACCGAAAACTTGTAAGGAAAGTTACACAGTGGTAAACGGCACTTGCATTCCTTTTATTGCTGCCAAATATATGTCGACACTATTTGGTGCCAATTTTATTATATTTTTTCTTCATTTTTATATAATTTATTAATAATTTTTTACACTTTCACAAGAAAATTTCAAATTTGATATAGCGCCTAAAATATAAAAACCCACCCCGAAAATTAACAAAACAGAGTAACAATCAGAGAGGACAGAAATACTTTTTTGTAATATTTGCTGTCCCTTTCACATTACGCCGTTAACTGTCAGATTACGTTTCGTCTCTGTTTACTCGGTGATACAGCTTGTATTTTGTGATACAGTTCTCTAAAATATTGCTGCTCACATTGAATTTTTTTGTGGCCTCATAAATAGGTTTAAATACTTCAACAAACAAGCATACTGAATGTAGAATTCCATCTTGCTACACAATTAAAGATCGTTTTTTGAATTGCTGATTTTTAAAATATTAAAATAATTTGGAGTTCGTAGTTTTTTACAATGTTTACATATCACTCATGAGGGTCAAATAACCGTCATCGTTCTGGTTGGGTAAAGCCGGATATCCATACCAGGCGTTTCAAGCGACCTTGTGTTACATGCGTATGCCAAAAAAGTAGAATCAGTATAACTGTTTGTGACAAGTTACAGAAGAAAACGCATAGAATGCATAGTCGCATAGAACGACTACTTTTCTATGCGTCTCATGCACTGATGGAAAAAGTCAGAATTTTTTAAGCTTATGGATGACAAATTATATTCTATTGTGAATGATATCGATAAATATGTTTGTATAGTTCATTACTATTTTCGCATTTTTTTTGCATTATAAAAATATTAATAAAAACATATTTGATAATAAACTTTGGTACTAATTTAAGAGTAAAATACATTAAAATACATTTCTTTCATGAACAATATTTGTATACTAGTTATCAATTGCTGATCAAAACAAAAAAACTTGTCGCACATAACGCATTGTTAGTAACTTGCTCTAAAAAGCGTATCGAACGGGAGAAACGCATGTAATGCAATACGCATTATACGCATAGTATAGTGCTCGGTGCATGGTATGGAAAACCGAGTAATCAGAGAGGATAATTATGACGTTTAAAAAACGCTGATAGCAGCCGCTAAACCTTTTATGTAGAAGGAGAAAAAAATGTTGCGATGTCTTACCAAGCAAATGTGTTAGAAGCAACAAATATGCAGAGTAAAAATTGACGGTTAACGTCGAAAAGTTAAATGTAAATAATCATTTATTTTGTGTTAAAAAAGGGAAAATTTTGAATATTTTTTAATTTCTTCAATGAAAATTTTAAAAACTGCTTAATATTTAAATATTAATCGAAATGTGGGTGATTTTCGGTCACAAAGAATATAGTTTCTTGTGCAAAAAGTAATTAAGAAGCTAAAGCAAGATCAAAAAAGACACTGCACATAAAAATTTTTTTGATGAAAGTTGCCAATACTTTTTAATTTCTTGAACGAAAAAGTTAAAATTTATTATTATTATTAGTTCTTATTGTTATATATTAATAGTTTCACATAAAAATTATGTTTTTTATTAATACGCGCAATATAAAAAACCCACCCTAAATTCTAAAAAACGTAAATAAACAAAACAGACAGACAATACGAGAGAGACAGAAATACTTTTTTGGTAACATTTGCTGTCTCTTTCTCATCACAGGGTAAACTGTCAAATTTCGTTTCCTATCTGATAGTAATCTGTGTAATAGTAATCTTTCGGCTTAAGCTGTTTCTGTCCAACTATTCTGACTATTTTCTATTTTTGTGAGCAATTATCCTAACAGTCATTTGACCGTCATGTGTGTTGTGTAAACATATCACAGTTTGTTTCTCTTTCAAACGTAAGAATTCTTTCGACTATAAAACATATATCTAAACTGTTCACTCTAATGCTATTCTAAAATCACAGTTGTTGTAATCGTGACTGAAAGTTGAATAGAAAATTGGCCACAGTTAACTATTCAAACTTGATGCATATATTGGTCACCGTTAAGTGCATATAGGTCACAGTTGGCTACCAAATTGATGCATACTTCTTACAAGAAAACATAATTTTTATTTTATAAACAATTTATTTTTATTAAATAAAATTTTAATACATAATTAAATACTGTTAATAGTAAACATTTTGATATTAAAAAAATAAATAATAAAATAATATAAATATTAAAAACAAAAGACTTTTTAAAGCAGTAGCTTACGTCCGAATTCATTAATCGTCACTGTTGTGCCACTTGCATGGCTGACGCACTCCTTCTTTACTTTATCTTTTATAGTTCCTCAATGCATTATCAACTTTAGTTTTCCAACGAGCTAATGAAGGGATTTATTAAATACTTATCAAATGATTCTCGCAGTAAAATATTTACATTTCCAAAGAGTTACTGGTCCTGTGATACTGCACTTTGATTTCATGATTCAACATATTCTTTATCTTATATTTTTAAATTTTTAAGAATTATAAATAAATGAATCTTTTTTATTCCAAAGTTTTAAAATTTTTAGCACTTTTAAAACATTTTGCTATAATGATGAGTTTTTATCGTCACTAATAATAAGTTGTTGTTAACGCAACCCTACAGCTGAAAAGTACTATAAAATGTATATTTATGTATATTTATGAAGAGAAAAGAACAAACAAAAAATAAAAGCAATCCTTGTATTTCTAAAAAGTAAAATTAAATTATAAAAGGTTTATTAATCATATTTGGTAGATGAATTCGTTTGATAAGCCAGTTAACCAAAAATATTTTTTACAAACCAAATCCTACCGTTATTAGCTTTGATTTGTTCTATATTAAATACCAACTAAAAATTCATTCTTGAAAGCACAAAAATTGATTTTTTTCCTCAAACTACCTATATTTCAATGGAAGGATTAACATTATTGCGTTTACTTTATAGTTCTTCCTCCGTCTCTTTTGTAATAAAATGACAAGACGTCTTCATCTGTAATAATGTTAAACCGTCGTGTTTCCAATACTTTATATTTAATTACACAATGTGACAAAATGCAAAAAATTAAATACTCTCGAGTAAGTACATAGTCTAAGTTGTTCAAATATGTTTCTTATATTTCTCGAACCCTCCAAACTTGTTTTATTTGACACAACTTGTTTTTCTGATCTTTGCATATAAAAGTATTGATTACCAAAATATGTTTAAATCTATTTTACAAATCTGAAGTTTTTAGAGAGATTAGCCTTTAAGACGGTCTACATAAACATTTTGTTTAAACTTACATGATGTGTGTTTTGATGGGGAAAATTTGGAAAATATAAGTTCTATTCTTATTTTTTCAAGTTTGGCCATTCTTAATTACAAAATATTAATAAAAACTATAAAACAAGTGGTAATATTCTGAAAGTGCATTCTCTTGGGTAGAGATTGACACTTGGTTTGATAAAATCGGACAAAACTTACCGTATTTATTATTTATATAGTATGACAGCTGAGACATATTTTTTTATTTATGTTGTCTTATCAAATGAACTTTAAGTCAAAATTCTTCAACATTTTTGATGGATCTTGGTTGTTTACCGAAGAATTTGCGCTTTGCACGTTTGAACGACTACTAGAAGTCGACTAATACTTACGTGTTTCGCAAATATTGGAGACGTTCGTAATTGCAGTAGTTGTGCACCACTGCAGCATAATAAAAATAAAATGTTTACAAATGCAATACTTGGCAGTACTGACTTGCGTCGAACGTTTTTTTTTTTTTTGTTATCAAATGGTAATGCTGTCGCAAATTTTTGCAAATATAGCAACAGTTTGATTTCAGTTGCAATAGGTTGCGGTATTCCATTGCCATTTCTTCGACAGCATTGTAGTTTCGTGAAATAAAAGCTAATAAACAAAAGAAAATTTTAATTATTTATATTTTTAGTTTTGAGAAAGTTTCACATTTAACATACAAAAAATTAATTTTGTTCCTTATTCCTTATTCCTTATTTATTTATTATAATTTAATAGATTTAATTTTCAATAGTATTTGTCACTAATGTTCCGAACATATTTATTTTTCATAACGTTCTAAAAAGAAAATTCTGTTAAATTATTGTGCAGTAGCAAAGCATCTGCAACAGCTGATCACGCATTAGCAACAAAACTTGGCACAACAGCCGCAGTAGTGCACAAATTTGCTAAACTTCCGGTGGTTGGTCCAAGAGAAAAAGAACACATTTTCAAATAAACAATAAAGAAAAGGTGAAAATAAGAAACTGTACTTTCTTCAAACAGATAATCCGTAAAAGAAATAAAAGAAAAGACTTCGAATAACTAAACAAGAAATAATATTATTAAAGTGTTCGTGTGTAGACTCAGAAAAATCAGTAGATAACCTAAAAAGGCAATTCAGTTTGGACGCCTTAAGGGTTAGTTAGTCAAGCGTTAGGGTTAGCTAGTCAAATGTGAAATCGTGACATACGTAGCCTTAAAAACGTTTGTGTAGTTATAGAAACGTTAACAACGGGGCATACGTCAACGAAGAATGTAAACAAAAAAAGAAACAGAACATAAAGCAACACACACACGAACACAACACAATACAAAAAAAATTGGTATACAGACATTTGCACGAAGTCATCTGTTCAGAACAGTGATGGGTGTCGTTAAGAAAAAGCAAAATTCAAACAGTACCAATTCGAAGAAGTTATATTTACTTCTCAAATTTTATGTTATCATATTTACTTTTATTCTGGTAATATAATGGAATTTTACATTTTTAGTTTTTAATCTGAGTCAATATTTATGGAATTTAGATATAAGTACAGTCGAATATTGCTCTATTCAAATATTTTTTTTATTAAATTGCAAATCAATATCTCTAGTTAGAATAGTAATAACAAAACATAAATATATTTTAAAATGTTAAAGATTAAAAATACCAAAAAGGGCATTTGCCAAAGGGTCTTTTGTTTCAGTTTTTTTATACACATTATAGTCCTAATAATAACAACAATAATTAAAGAAAAATCATTTTTTATGTACAAATTTAAAAGATTAATATAAACGATTAATGTATATAAAAGTACCAAAAATGATAATTCGAACCACTTCGTCACTCAAAATACATACATTTTATTTATTTATTTTATTAAAGTTGTTTTGTGAGCACAATAAAGACGTAACAATAAGTATTTATTTCTTATATATTTTTTTATTATTATTTTAATTAAAAATTTCATTATATGCATGCAACAATTTGAAAGTTTTATATAAATAAACATGAATGTACCAGAGAGGGCATTGTGCCGCAATGCAACTCTGCATACAATAGCCCCATCACTCATGTTCAAGTGTCACGTAAAAACGTGAGAATTCTGTTTTATACAGATCGCCCCGTTTGCTAACGAGAGAGAACGTTTCAGTAAGCGTTCACATTGCTTTGCATATAATAAAAAAGAGAACGTTTTTTACGGTACGTTACGTTACGTGTGGCTAACTGATACTTTAGCGTTCCTGTTGTTCTATGTAATTTGTTTTTGTCTTATCCCTGTTGATCGCACTATTCTTAATAATAGAATTTTAAGTAATATTTTACTTACCGTCTAATTATTCCACTAATAACTCAAGTTGAAACATAGAAGAAATTACATCATATTGGTGCACGCTTCAGTTATTAAGTAAGGTAGAAAATAAGAGGTATTTTTAAATTTAAATTTGATTTTATTTTAATTTTTTTTTTGATTTTTTTTATAATACAAAATTTTTTGTAGTGATATAAAGGATCAAGCGGTTTCCGCAAAATAGGGATATGCTATTAAAGTTCCTACGGTGCCTCCATCCTATTAAGACCGTTAGCGCGTGACATCGTCACATCCTGCCAGAGGTGACCCTGGGTTTCATCACGGTAGCCTGCAGTGTGAACGGCTCCAAGCTAGGGCTAAAACCGCCTCCGTACCGTTGAAAACTGGTGCGGTTGAGAAGGCGCCCGATTACTTTCCAGTCTGGCTCAAATCAATAGTCCACATAACGGCTGGTGCCAACATTCGCTGGGCCTTCCTATTTGTATAGACAGCCACGGGACTGTTTCTGGATAACTACTCATCGCGGGCAAGGACAACGGTTTTGAGTGAGGAAGTCATGAATTCTAAGCTCCAAACCCTCGCTAACTTAAGACGGTGCAGGCCCCCGACACCAATCCACCTTCGGGTGTCAATAATATCGGGTGCTAGTCTCAGGGCATACAGAGCTCATCGGTCAGCCATGCGCATAATTGCCAAAATCCGATTTATTGACATAGTTCTCCCATCAGAGGATGATAAGGGCTATTACACTTGGGCTAGGGCCCACCAAAATGATCGCCCCTCTCCTCTCTGGTCACGTCAGAGACGGCCCCTAAGAGGCAAGGATCGACTGTGTTAAACGCTCCTCTCCAGCCTCCCAAACACTCCAAGGTGGCCAACCCTCTTCCAAACAGTTGGAGGTCTCCGCCCAAAGATAACGCGTTGGATCTATTCTGCAGTCATCGAACCCAACCTCCTATATGGAATTGATTTCTGGTGGAATGGACAAACTGCATGTCAGACTTTCCGACAACGTCAGACGGTCTGCAGCAACTCATATTACCTGTGCTCTACGTACCATCCCTACAAAGGCCTTGTTCGCAATCCTTAACTGGCTTCCTACTGTGCGTCTTGCTATATGCGGCATCATCCCTTCTGGCCATTCCTCTATTTTGGGGGTTAATCCTACGGCCCCAGTTAACATTGACTATCTCCCTGCGGAATACTATTTTGACAGTTTTTCATTTTTGATTCCGAGCAGGGACAACTCCGTCCCTGACATGATCACCCCCGGAACTCTCGGATGTATACACTGATGGCTCTAATCGGTGTCTACTCTGGAAAACTGGACGTGAACATTTCCCTCCGACTGCCGGTTTACTCTAGCGTGCTTCAAGCTGAGGTAACGGACAGCGGTGACTATAGAATCTTTCCCAGGACAAAGGTAAATTTTTTGGCTCTCTTTTAATCTCTTTTATGGGGATAAAAAGTGGATTACCATGAACACTAGAGAATCTGCGATAATAAATAGATTATTATTTGGCTATACGTTTGGAAAGTCATAACTTTATAAAATGAATATGTTATATGAACTTATACGATAAATGTCAGGACACTGAATCTCCTGAACATCTGATTTTCAAATGCTTAAAATTAAAAACATATATCCTTTTCTAAGAACTTTGGACAACGCAAGCGGGAATAGGGCCGGCTGCTTTACTGCAGTTTTTGTCTTTGAGTAGGGGTGTGCTTTTTGTTTTGAGCTGGAGGTGGGAATCTTTGAAAGACAATTTTGTTCCAAAAGTGTGCACCATGATATAAAACTATTTCTCCCATCGTGTCGAGGAGGCAGATGGGACTGTACAACGATGGTTTTGGGATGAGAACCGATTTCTGCTTCATCCGTCTACGTCGAAAAACACCCTCGTCGAAACACTTCTGGAACACATATTCGCTAATGCGACCTGTGACAGAATGCCACCTTAAGTGCCCGTATGGGATTCCATCTGGCCTCGGCATTTTCCAATCTCCTAGCGTATACAGAAAGTATATCCTCTCCTCTCCTGTAACTTTGGGTATTGTAGGAGCCGCCTCAGGCTGACCCAGTGGGAATGATGTGTCAATAATCTTCGAACTTAGTCTAGGCATTTCCCGAGCTCCGATTTTCTTGCAGACTATTCTACACGCCGTTCCGAAATCATTGATATCAGCCTCCTGGCATATCCGCTAAAAGGACAGTTCATGCTGCTTTTTATAGCCCTTCTATAAACCTACCTTAGTTCATCAAGAGCGAGACCTCTTGTACGCTAAGCCCTTCTTCTCGCCCTAAACCATGAAGGTCATAGATCCCGAATCTCATCATTCCGTCAGTAGCAGGGCAAACGTCCTCTAAATATAGCCCTCCTGGGCATAACAGCGTAACATGGTTTATTGAGCGTTCTATATACTCATCGCACCATTTCCTTGACCATGTTCCCAGTCATACGAAGAGACGACTACATATACATGGGCAAAGTGCGCTCCAACCAACAAATGAATGTTAAAAAAAAGACAAAAAAAAGAAAAAAATTATTATACATATATAACATATGTATATATATGACATAACTGAGCTTCAATTTCAGCTGACAATGCTAAAATAAACGTACATACATAAAGTTGACGCAAGGTTAGAAATTGTCTGATAATTGAGTGCTTAGTTTGAAAATTTTAAAAATTCAACCGATTAAAATTTGGAAATACACAAAAATTCATTATGGCAGTTCTTCTCCTTTTCCTTTTTTTGTGATTTTTATATTAAGGTACCATTTATTATTAAGTTTTATATCAATATTAAAGCAAGATTTTAATTTTTTAAACAGATTCTTTTGATAAAAAACTTTTAAGCTCATTATAATTTACAAGCATGCTAATTCTGACTTTATCTTGATTTCTTAAGTGTTCATTTTTTTTACAATACAAATTAAAACCGGTAGTATTCGTGTAAAACGGAGTTATCTTGGATTTCTTTAAAACTATTTTATTTCCCAAAATGTACTGTGTGAAATCCATGACTTCATCTCTAGTAATGCTCTTCGATTGTCGACATATGTCTGGAGATGCGACTATATAAGGCAACCCTTCTTGCTCCCTTCTGAACTCAACTAAATGTAGTTGTTTTTCATCCGCTATTTGTTTGTGGGTTTTTTGCTTTAGAATTCCAATAAAAAATGCCTTTACTATATGCTGTAAATTAGTGGACCCTTCTATTTTTGCATGTAAATCGCGAATACCAATAACCTTACAAATTGTTTGAATTGCACGATGACAAACCAAACCATATCCTTCTGGTTTCTTAGACACAAAAATTTTGGTTTTTCCAAAAGCACAATAAAAGTCGTGAAACACTGTGCGGTTTTCGCATAGTTCAATTTTCATTAATTTTTGGCCAGCTCTATTTTTGGATTTTCTCAAAGCAGTGCGAGCTTCCGGGGCTTTCGCTGTAGCAAATCCTCCTAATCCATTGCCATTGCCTGTAACACTCATTACTGAAAACCTTCTTTTTCTCCCCATATTTCCTTTCATAATAAAAACGATTTTGTTTTCTAAAACTCTTGTATCGAATCCATTAAATGTGTCTTCACCAATCGAATCGGGAGGTCCAATACTTCTACCCGGCATTTTTGATCCTGACCAACCACGATCAATAGGATCTATTTTCATTACTCTAAATCCAGCAACGGAATCTCGTAGTTTTAAAATAGTTTTTTCCCTGTCATTGTCAGTAGGAAGAATTTGTTGTTGTACGATTTCCTTTCCTTTTATGATAGGTGAGTTCAATCCCGGCCAAAGTATATTTTTATTTCCAACACCAATTATTTGTCCTCTATTAAGGTCCTTAGCAACTTTTTTACCTGTGCCTTTACCTCTGCCTCTCTTTCTGCCAGCATTACTTACAGCTGTAACTCCCTTCCATAAATCAAAAGCAGGAACTGAAAATTAGTAACAATATTGAGTTATTATTCAAATAAAATAATTAAATATTTACAATGATAAGATGGAATATTACAGGTGAAAATGATTTTTATATAGAATTTTCTTTTCAGATTCTAATTAAAAATAATCTATTTCTTTTCTATTAAACCCATATTGTTATATATTCTTTATTTTTGTATATTCATCTTATAAGCTTATATAAAGAAGTTCAAAAATGCTAAAACAATTTTGGTGAATATCAGCGCCATATGTATTTAAAGAAGTCGCCATAGTTTAGTAGCTAGTGTTTTGGCTTATTGGACATGAGGTAAAGTGATAATGTTATATTTTTTGTAATACTTTTAAGAGAAAATTATGGAAATAATAAAAAGATAAACTTTATTTAAATTAAAAAATATTACATGTGACTATGGTCACATTGCGCTAATGTGACCATAAAATATTTTAAGGTAATTTTTCATAGGAATCACCAAAACGGAAAACTTCTTCCATTAAACTTTTTATGGAAAATAGGACTTAAAAAATATTTTTTTATCAACACTTTATTTACAATCTATCCATTTGAGATAATAAGCAAATTTGATATATATATTTAACATATTTGTTGAACTCCATTGGGGCCAACAACGTACATACTAGACGTGTGCACAAAACATTTTGCTAGCTTACTCTTCACTAAGTGCAATACTGAATTGTTCTCTTTTCTGTTGCTCTTGATATTACGAGTACACTGAAATGTGTATTTCTCTTTTATTCAAAGTGTAATAAGTGCACTTATTGATCTGTGAAGTAACGGAAGTATGCTTTGTGTTGTAGGAGCATATTTCACTACTGAAACTAAATTTTCAGTATTGTCAAACGAATTTCAGTAGTGTTTACGTTGAAAAATATGCGTACAATTGTGCAGAGAGAATTCACACACATTGCTTATGCAAATTATTGAAGAAGAAAATCAGACTGCGACGAGTGCACATGTTAGCGAATGATATGCCATAATAAGAAAAATAGATACATAATTAATTTCGAAATCCAGAATGTGGTGTCTTTTCAGTTGGTGTGATCAAGAAGAGCAGTTGCAAATGGATTGTCGTGGTGAATTAGCCTGTCACTGAACCTTCTTATTTCGTCTATTACCTTTGGAATGGAAAGGTCAAAGTTAAATTTCATAGGTCAAAACTGGTTTTAGGATAGTTTTGTAAATCAGTACTTTGTTTTTTAAACTCAAAGAGATTTTGGGCCTAATAGCTAGAATAGACGTTTTGTTTTTATATTTAACTGCTGCTTTTTCATTTTGATATGAGTCTTCCATGTTAACCTTCTGTCAATTTGCATTCCTAAATATATCACGCAGTCACTTAGGATTATTTGTTAGACATATCTCAGGACAGTTATCTCGTCGTAATGAAAATGTAACGTGTTGATTTTTCGCTGTTGACTTTGAAGTTCCATTTATTTAGCTAAATTTCAATTGCATTCAGTTCATATTGTAGCTAAACTGATGCGGCGTTTGGACGAACATCGACCGTTCAAATAGCAGTTATATCTGCATATGCTGCAATTAAAGCGCATTCGATAATTGGAATGTCTGAGGTGAAAATTGTGTATAGTATTGATCCAAGTACGCTACCCTGGGGAACACCTGCTTGAATATCGCATATTTGGGAAAACGTGCTATTTATTTTCACATAAAATTTCTTTCAGTTGGGTACGACTTCAAGAGCAAATAAAATGGGGTTGGAAGAAATTTTTTCAGTTTGAAATATAACCCACCATGCCATACTTTACCAAAGCCTGCTGTACATCCAGAAAAACTCCTGAACAATATTTTTTGTTTTCTAATGTATCTGTTATGAATACAACGATACGATGGATTGTTCCGGAGTACATGTTTTTTCCTAAAACCAAATTGGTAGTCAGGAATGATGTTCTTTTCCAAAACTGGCAATAATCCCTTCAAAAATATTCTTTCACATATTTTGGAGAATATATGCAGTAAACTTATGGGTTTATAGGATGCAGATTTTCTTCAGGCTTGTTTGGTTTATTTACGATAATTATTTCCGCGCACTTCCACTGCGAGGGAAAGTAAGTCAGCCTTAACATAGAGTTATAAATAAATGTTAAATATAAGATAGCCTTTTTTGGCAGTGCTTGAATTGCTCTTCCATTAATGTCGTCGTAACCAGGGGATGTTTCGCAGTTTAATTTTTTTATTTCTTCTTTTACTTCAGTTGGAGATACATGCGTTATTGGCCAATCCATAGGGCAAGAACTATCTCTAGAAATTCATTTATTTCATAAGTAAAAGGGTTGCGATTTGCGTAAGGTTGAAAAGTATTTTGCAAATGCTTCTGCCTAACTTTTACCGGTTTTGCATCTTTCACCGGAGCATTTCTTTTTGTTGGTCATTTTATATATTTTATCGCCTTCCACAACGAGAACTCATTATCTTTTATATTATTGGTATTCAAATTACTAAGATAGTTACCAATCTAATCATTTTTCATATTATAAAGAACAATTTTAAGATATTTAACAGCTTTATTGAAAATCCGTTTGTCGTTAGGATCTCTGCTATTCTGCCATCTTTTTCTAAGCCTTCTCTTTATTAATAAAAGCTGCCTGATCTCAGATGTTAACAAAATTTGGTTATGATTACGTTCAAACGGTGATTTTGGAGTTGATAAAAATTCTGCTTTATGAATTAAATAATTAAGCCTTTCAATAGCAACACCAATTTCTGCAGGAGTTTTTAGGGATAAATTAAGATTTATATTTCTCTCAATCCAAGTAGTAAACAATTTTAAATCGGTTCTACTATTTATGATCGTTTTTGTTGTAACTTGATCAAAAGAAGTATTAAGTGTGGCTATAAGAGGTGTGTGGTCAGAGCTGAGTTCATCAATATTCGCACTGTCAAGAAGTTGACTAGAAATTCCGAAGAAAACAGCAACATCCAAGACATCAGGTACTTTTGTAGTATCTGTAGGCCAATATGTTGGATTTCCGGTTGATAGGACAGAGTAATTATTATTAACAATACATCTGTAAAGCTCGTTACCCTTAGGATTAACTAGTCTTGACCCCCACCACGGGTTTTTGGCATTAAAATCACCTGCAGCGAAAAATTTGTCCCAATTTATAAAAAAAAGTTTTGAAAAGTAGGCATTTTAACCGAAAATCGAGGTGGGAAATAAATAGCACAGAACGAAATACTATTTTGATCACATATGACTTTGATAAAAGCAGCTTGAAGATATGGCTCTCTTACTACATTTAAGAGAGTTCACATTTTATCGTTGATTTTATTAAAATTGCAGCCCCAGCATGTGCTCTATCATCTCGGTGATTTGCCGTTATCAATTCATATCCTCTTATTCTAAAGAAGGATCTGGTAGTAAAATGTGTCTCTGACACTAAAATTATGTCAATATAATATAATTTAAGAAATAATTACACTTCATTTGTGTGGTTGGAAAGCCCATTAGCATTCCATATTGCAATATTTAAATATTTAATTAATTTAATTGTATAGTTTAGTAAGCAAAACTGTCATCATATTCAGTAGTTTGTTAGTTAACTCAATTTGGTTTTGAATTAAGTGCTCTAAGTTTTCGAATGAATTTTTCTGATCAGTTTCAAGTATTTCAGAGTAAGATTTGCTATTCTGATTTATGTTCATGCTTGGTTAAAATGTGTTGTTTTTTAAGTAGGGATACTCTTCGTTGTTGTAGTTATCAGTAGCGCTGTGGCGGTTATTACTTATTTTTCGTTGTGCTCTTTTCTATAGGAGCTGTTCATATACAATGCAGCCTTTATAGCTTGTTGGATGGTTTTGTAAGCAATTAACACATCTTGGTTCACTATCATTATCCTTTGTACAATTGGCAGTTAAATGACCTAAACCACATTTAACGCAATTAACAGATTTTATTCAATGTTTTTGTGTGTCATTTTGGTGGCATTGTACAAGATCATTTGTCTTTTTTGGTGGTATTATTATATTCACAATAGCATTGCACAGAGTTTTAGTCTTGTATATGTTTTTATTGTTTGGACTTGCCTCTAAATCAACGAAGAACATTGGTGGAGTCTTTTGTAATTCTCCTCTTAATATTGCTGACATTTCTAATTCTATGTCCTAAATTTTCTAAGGCACTTTCTTGCTTCAGTTGATATGTGTGAAACAATGCATTTTTATCTCTTAAGAATGAGATCAGCACTCTATGTTTTCCAATATCTTTTACCATAACTCTTATCTGTCCGTCTTTTAAAGTTTTATAATTAAATAATGAGGATGGAATTAAGGTGGCAAAACTTTTTATCATAGCGCTTATATCTGACACATTAGGTATAATAATTGGAGGTGGTTTTGGTATATTATTATTTGTTGTCTATTCATTATAATTATGTTGTTTGGTATCATTCTCTCCATCATCGTCGCTTAAAATAGAAAATTTATTTTGACTTACACTGTTAACATTGTTGTTTACATTTAATTGGTGTTTAATTTAATTGCTTGATACCGAAGTAATACTGTTGTTTTTGTTGGTGTTTTGTCTTTTGTTTAAGAATATTTTTGTGGATTTGCTTTGCATACGTTTTCTTGTTTTAGTCGATGTGACTACCTTCCAGCAGATATCATCATCGTCACAACTATCACTGCTATCATTATCCATGATACATGGATATCATGGATATCATGGATAATGATAATCATGGATATCATGGATAATGATATCCATGATATCCATGTATCATGGATAATGATAGCAATGTAAATTGCTTTTATTCAAAGAATGTTTGAAGTATAAATTGTTTTGTTTTAATTTTTTTAAATTGTAACAAGACAATTGTTTTTATTTTAATATTAATCTGTTGAAACACTTCAACGATCTCGGAATTTTGCTCGTTTGCACTAGTTTACAGTCAAAACAGACTCTTATATTATATATTTATAATTTTTTAAATTTATAAAAAATTTTTAAATATTTCGTAGATTTTATTTCTTTTACTTGACAGTTAAATCGATTATTATTTACAATGATAAGATGGAATGTTACAGGTGCAAATGATTTTTATATGGATTTTTTTTTTTTAGATTATAATTCAAAATAATCTATTTATATTCTATTAAATCTATATAGTTATATATTCTTTATTTTTGTATATTCATCTTATTGCACGGTTGTAAGCTTATATAAAGAAGTTCAAAAATGCTAAAACAATTTTTGTGAATAATATCAGTCTCATATGTATTTAAAGCAGTCGCCATAGTTTAGTAGCTAGTGTGTTGGCTTATTAGACATGAGATAAAGTGATAATGTAATATTTTTGTAATACTTTTAAGAGAAAATTATGGAAATAATAAAAAGATACAGCCATCGACTAATGCTCAAAGCGTGCGGTTGTTTCTTTCTTTTATCTCCTTCTTTGTTCTATTAATATAAATAACTAAGCTACTTAAATAACGTTTCTTACATTATTTTCCATTATTTTCTTCCTCTTCTCGTTGAGAGTGATCAATAAATATAATTTATTTGAAAAAATTTACGAAGAAATTGGATAATCCAAGAAACAAGAATATTCCAGATACATGGTTTTGACTTTTAACCTATATAATTTGCCAAAAATAATTGATGTAGCGTGGTATAAAGTCAAGGTAAGAGTATATTTCCCAAATCCAATGCGGTGCAAAAATTGTCAACTTCTCGGTCATACAAAAAATAAGAGCAAAAACCCTGAAACGAGTAGTGCCTACAACCTACCTTCTCATCCAGATTCCCTATGTACTAGAATTCAATGTGCCATCTGTCTTGAAAAACATTCTGCACCAGATAGAAATTGTTCCAGATACATTCAACAAAAAGAAATAATCAAAATCAAAACTATTCAATAATGTTCCTACGGTGCTGCTAAGCGTAAATATGAAATAAACACAACACAACAATAAAATCTGTACAAAATATAACGCAATTATACTCCACAATTGCCAAAAACACTTTAACTAACCAATAAAAAATCTCTCCAAAGTGAACCATCCATCACTGTCTACCGACCAAAAGAAAAAAAAAGAAAAGAAAAAAAGAAAAAAGAAACAAAAAAAAAAAAAACTTAAAAAAAGTTCAAACAAAGTACCCAACAACGGATCAGAATAGTAGTCTTTCTGATCTGAATTCGTCCATCCAAATTCCCCTCTAAGCACCTTGACCTAAGCACTTATCGCAAAAAATGAATACTACATTCCAAACTCCTCCACAGATATTAACTATGACAGTTAAATTAATTACAACATAAAATACCGCAATTATGCTCCCCCTGCCTATAATTTTTTGTAATACAGTCTACAATATCCTATAGTAATTCTACAATGGATAATTTTACGATACTACAATGGAATATAAAATGGCTTCATTAATAATTTTAATGAACTTCAACTTCTAATACAGGAGCATAACTCCGCTTTCATTTCTCTACAAGAAACTCATTGTAAAATATAACTTAACTCCTATATCTCCTAAAGGATACACTACTTATTTTCATACCAACAATAATAATACAACTTCTAAACAAGGCGTATGTATACTTATAAAAAATAATATCCCACATAAGTGAATCCATATCAATTCGACATTACAAGTAATAGCTATAGAAATCTATCTTAATTTCACTTTTACTA
>QOCX01002287.1:0-23503 GCA_005959815.1 Sarcophaga bullata | reverse complement strand
ATATTCTCCTTAAAGCATTCCGTTATTTTCAACAAGAGCATGAATATGAGATCAATTTATGTGAGAGTATTCGTTTATGCGTGTGTTATACGCTGTGCAGACGACATGTTTTCTTTGTTTTACTCGGCTATTTGCTACTGTTTTTTTTTTAGGTGTATGCGTGTGTATGCGAGAAGATTTGTGTACATTATGGCTGCTGTTTGTTTTCATTTTTGTGCACAAGTGTTTATAGCTGGTTGGCCTGTCTGTGTTCGTGTATTCATGTATTTGTTTATGTTTTGCTCTTCCTCTCATTGAATGTGTTGTATTGCATACTGCGTATGTATTAGTTTTAAAGTGATTAAATTACATTGAATTTCTTTCTTATTATTGTGTGTTCGTTTTAATTTTTTTGTTTTCGTTTTCGTTGTTTCGTTTTCGTGAATTATTGTATTGTTCCTGTGTGTAATTATAATGTTTCCTACCATTGTTTATTTACTTTTCTACCATACTACTACTATTACTGCTACTACTGTTGTTGTTGTTGTTGTTGTTGTATTTGCCTCTGTTTTACAATACCCTCTGGAAAAAATGTGTGTTATTCCCTCTTAAAAAAAAATAAAAGATTTCTGTTTTGATTTTCTTATTCTTTATTCTAAATTTTTATGGGCAATTTTTT
Organism: Sarcophaga bullata; assembly: GCA_005959815.1. Taxonomy (NCBI): domain Eukaryota; kingdom Metazoa; phylum Arthropoda; class Insecta; order Diptera; family Sarcophagidae; genus Sarcophaga; species Sarcophaga bullata. The sequence continues at coordinate 22,845 of QOCX01002287.1, read as the reverse complement.
ATGAAGCGCATGTACATATGTCACGTCACTACATGTGTAAATGTTTGGCATAATTTTTTATTGTTTTTTTTCTTTCTTCTTCGCATTGTTGTAAATATTTTATGAAATGTAAATATTTTTCAATAAAATTATTGTTCTTGTTGTTGTTATTGTTTTAAACCATACCAAACCCATGATTTCATAATAAATGAACACTTGGCATGGGGTAAAATACACGGTTTTCTGTTGCCATATACATACATATGTACATATGTATGTACGAGTACATACACTCATTTATTTTTAATGTGTAATGTTAGTAGTTCGGCTAGCACGCATTTTGTGGTTTTTATACAAAACTTTATGATTGAGGTTTTATTCTAGGGCTACAAGTATTAAAGCTACGGTTGCTAAAAGCAAACAGAATCCAATAAAATATTGAAACAAAAATATTACAAACACAGAAAATCATCTGAAAAACTCCAAATGGAAAAGAGAAATTGCTTACAAAGCAATACAATGTTTTAAATTGTTCAAAAATTTCAATGTAAATTATTTTATGAACGAATTTCGTCATGTTTAAACATAAATATTTCAAATATGGTTTATAAAAATTAAATTATAGGGACTGTGAACTTCGCAGGAATGTGCCGGTTTCAACGATCAGTAACAGAACTTCAAATTAAACCATGACATCCGTAGAATGCAGCTCAAGATAATAAATTTAACAGTGGATTCATTATTAACTAACAATAGTTCCATTAGAATATCCAATGATATACAGTCAAAGAAAAAAGTCTACATACAACGATGTTTGTAGACTTTTTTCCCGCTAATTTTTATGCTACGATTTATTTTTTTTAAATTCGATTTTTCTTCATATATTCTAACTGTAAATGCCTTTAACAATTTCAATTTCAATTTGGTAAAAATCAGCGGGATAAAAGTCTACAAAAACCACTGTATGTAGAATTTTTCCTTTCTCTTCCAAAGTATCTCCGCTTATCTATCCATTAAGCAATAATCCAGGGAAATGAATGTCCCTATGATCTACTTTAAGTAGTTAATTGTTACACATCTTATGCTATTTAGGACACTTGAGTATATCTTAACCTAAGGACTCAAGTGTCCTAAATAGCATATCTTAACCTAATGGACAGTACAATGGAGGTAAAATTTTCATATGTAGAATGGTATCCAGTAAGAAAGTGCCTGCTCCAGTAAGTTCATCAGCTACACAATTAATCGCGATGACCCAATGACCAGGAATACACATGAAACTGAGACTATTGCAGGAATCGCTAAACAGCTTAAACCAAACAGTTATATCCGTCTGCAAAGTTATATATCAGATTTGTATTGTGATTTATGGTCATTAACACGGTTTATAACACACTACACTATACAGTAAATAAGAACGCAGAGGATATACTTTAAAATCAAGCTCGCGAAAATTCCACAGCCTACACAGTTTTGTTTAGAAACCCTACAGTTCACCATGTTAGAGGGACGGACAAACAAATTCCAGACTATGTATAGGTGTAGGTTTCCATTAATAGAAGGGAGGAGTAAGCAGTGAGAAAAATTTGCCAGCGTAACAGAGCATCAGCTACAATTGCGGCAAGCGCTGAATGTAGTTTGGCAGAACATATAAGTTACAGTCAATTAGGCTGGCTCAAAAGGGCTTTTGCAAGGATAGTGTGCAATGCACCCGCAATTTGTATAACAAATGATTTTCTCAAGGAGTTTTACATGCCAATTTTTATCGAGTGCAGTCCGCCAGAAAGCAACTCTACAAAGATGATTATGCTCAACGCCCAACGACTACATTCTTTGAATCAAATTCCACATAAATTAGAATACTGCAGCTTCAGGTGAAGTTTGCTTAGGGTCAAGATCTAGAGTTATCCGATCCAATCTACACTAGATGGTATAAATTGTAGTATTTTGTACCTCCTCGTAAAAAGCATTGCTTCAGTTTTGCGAAAATTTAAATTGTGACCAAATTATTTGCACCAAGCGGACGTTGACATATTTTAGAAGGTAGTGTGTTGGCTTATTTGATGTCAGCTCGTGATTCTAACAACAGCTCAGCCATCTCGACTATAATAAAATAAGACATAAAAACATTTCTTTTGGCAACTTGCTCTCAACAGCCTTCTGGCAGAAACTCTGGGAGTAAAATAAAATTGCCATAAAACTGTCACTTGGAATCAACGTTTAAACTTAGGGTCCTGCTACTCAAAAATAAAATTTACTTAGACAATATGGGTGATGTAAAAAGCTAGGTTGTAATCCTAAATAAACAGTTGAATTGTTCAATCATGTACGTAAGCAAATAATCAGAGATGCAATATTCATAGTATTTAAAAAAAATTAAAAATTTAAAAAAGTATCGTTAAAGTTGAAGCATATTTTTGACCAATTTTTAAAAGCATATTTGCATATTTCTGTTTAGGAAACAAAGCTTCTAAAAAAGACATTCAGAATTGATTCACCAACGTTATATTATTTTAAACTAAATTTATGAGAGCATATTTTAGCATATTTTGATTTTAAGAGCATATTTCAATCATTTATTGTATTAAAACAATTTTTTTTGCTTTTAGAAAGGGTATTGAATTGTTTTATAAAAATGTTTAAAGTTTTTGAGTATTTCTTTAAGACATATGATATAAAACTAATTTTCTTTTAAGGTTTTCTGCCTATTACTATTACTTTTGTAAAGATGTTATCACAACCTAATTATTCGAATAATATGTGATATTTTATATCTTCTTTTACTTTTAAATGATTTCGAAACCCTATAAAATAAATCATCTGGCAATATAAATCGTCTTTAAAATTTATAATAAAGTTTTTAAGACACATTTTAAAACGGCGTAAAATATTGTCTCAGACCCTTCCTTCGTCCCTTTGAAATGTTGTTAAATGCACTATTTAAGCAAAAAAGTGAATAATTTCTGTTTCATTTCAAAATAAAACCATAAATAATGTGTGATTAACAAAGAAAAAAAAAACAGAATAAGAAAGAAAAAAATCCAACAAGATCGACCACAAGGAAAAAACACTAATGCCTCAACGATCTCAGCTACTGGTCATAATTATGGCGGCGGTGGTGGTGGTAGCGATGATGACGACGACAATGACAACGACAGCAATGATGATGAATAAGTTTATAAATATTGATGGAAAGAACAACAAGAAAAAAACAAAACCACACCAACTGAGACAAAATCATTTGAACGATTCCATAGGAGATCACGGAAGAAAGGCATAATCTTTGGTAGTGTTTTGAAATTTTGAAAATTTCGATATGCAATGTGTGGTAAGGTAGAGTGCAAGTGTAACTGTTAAAGTTTTAAAGTATTTTTTCTACAAATTCTTTTGAATTACAAACCACCAAGAGTTTTATAAGGCGACAACAACAAAAATATAACCAAATGCATCATAAAATATGCTCATCTTTGTGCAACCCACACAGAAAAATGAAAGAAAAATATTTAAACAGTGGCTAGAACGAGGGTTGAAATCGAAAATTTCATGCGTTTTTTTCTTTTTCCTATAAATAATATAACTTTTAAATATTTTTTTTTAATTCGTCATACATTTATAGAAAAAAAATTATTTTGCATATTTCTGCATATTTCATTTAAGCCACTATTTTTCAGTAGTTCTTTTATATAAATATGCAACACAACCTTTTCATATAAATAATTGGATTTTTACAGCATATTAGGGCATATTTAATTTTTATTTTAAAACATATTTTTGCATATTTTAGTTTAATGCTATATAAACACAACTTTTTAGCGTATAAATATATGAATAGCATCACTAATTAATTTTCGATGCTTTTGCATTATTTTTTAAAGCATATTTCGGCATATTTTAAAAACATATTTTTGCATATTTTAGTTTAACACAACTTTTTTACAAATAAATATATGAATAGTTATTGTTAATAAATTTTCAATACTTGGGATTATTTTTGAAGCATATTAGAATTTTAGTTCAAAACATAAACGTGCATATTTTATGTTAATAGAGTATTTTATAAAGCAACACTGCTGCACCGTTTAAAAACATCTTTTTCAATTAAAATATGCCAAAATATGCAATTATATTGACTAAAATAGAATATGCAAAAATAAGCTTACATTAAAAATAAAATTATAACACAATATGCTTTGAAATTTGTTCATAACGATTATTTGTATCAAAATTTTTGGTGAATTCAGCAAATATATGCACCAAAAAAAAATTTTAAAAAAATATGCTTTCATGCCTTTTAAATATTTTCTAACTTAACTCCATTAATTTCTACCAGTAGTGTTTAATGAAGGCAAAAATGCTAAAAAAAATTTCTGATGCACCCCTCGCCGGTACGCCCATCTATGTTAAATGCCGTGTTCTTATTTGTTGATTCCCTTTTTCTTCTTGAATAATATTTTTTTTGTTCTTCTTCTGACTTACACGCTTAATTATTATTGTCCAAACGTTGTCGCGCTTGAAGTAAAATAATTTGTTGTTGTTTTTCGCAGTTGCGCCTGTTATCCGCTTTTTTTTTTTGCTCCCGTTTGGCAAAAAGCCAAAAAAAAATTCTGCAAAACTGCGCGCAAGCAACTGTGTGTAACTAAGCGATCATAAGGAAGCGTATGTGTGTGTGCAAGTATATATGCTTGTATAAGTGATAATAATGACGTTGAAAAGCAAGCAGTGGGCTTTAAAGGGAAACATGTTAGTGGCAATGCAAAAAAATTAAATGGAATTTTGAACCTAGAAAGCACGATCTTTGTTATATTTTCCAACAAGATCCGCCTAAGATGGGCGTGGCAATATGAAGTCGCCGGAGTCTAATAGGTAGTGTATAGGCTTATTAGACAAAAACCCATGGTTCAACAACTGGCTTAGACATCTCGAACAAAACGAAATAAGAAAAAATAGCTTCTCAAAAATCTGTCTTTCGGAGGCGACATTAAACAGGAGATCTGGACATTAATGGATAAAATAAACACAAACAACATGAATGGTGAGAGCAACAATGTTGTAATGATCAACTAAAGGAAACAAAATTGTGGATTTTAAAATAGAAAATGTCAGGCTTTTGCATATTTTGATCAACAACCTGCCTAATATTGACGCATTGCTTTCAAAAATATTTAAAAAAAAATTTTTAATGGAGATCTTAAATGGTGATCCCGTAAGCGAATAACCGAATAAAATTTGTTTCGAACAGACAAGCACGCACAAAATAAAAAATGAAATAGTTGGGTGGCTGAATGGTTTTGGTTTGGTTTGGTCTTGGTTGTTTGAAAACAATGTGGCGGAGGCGAAAACGAATTAATTTTATTGTGGTCATAATAACACGTAAACAACAACAACAACAAGAAAAAACCAAAAAAATTTTTTTTTTTGTTTCAAACACTCAGTTACGACGAACTCCTCTGAATCTGAAATGAACGCATAAAAATCTCATGCCCACCAGAAGAAATATTATTTCACTCCGGTTGTATGTAGTAGTAGTTGTATTCGGATTTTTTTTTTATGAGTCGAGGGGGTATAATTTTTATGTGTTTTTTGGTTCTCTCTCATCTGTGTTTTTCTTTTAATCGTTCTTTCCTGCGAAAGAATTACGGAGCACGGAAAAAATTAGTAGAAAAAGTAGAAGAAGAAGAAGCAGAAAAAACACAACAACGTAAATGAAAATTTATGTGTTTCGGTTGTACGTTCAGTTGGTGCGTCATTTATTTGATCATATACCGTTATACATATATGTACATATGTAAATACCTAAACATACATTTTTTCTATATAAATATACACATGTGTACATACATACATATATACATATAGGACAACTATAGTGACAGATGATGGGACTGCAGAGCATAGGTTGAGAGAAGAAGTAAAACGTATGCCATGAGGCATAGAATTTTGTTTGGAACAGAAATACAAAATATCAATGGAATACCCTACACTGGGTCAAGGTAATATAGAGGGAAAATTCAAATGTGGCCTTAAGTAAACAGAAAACCTTGAATTCTGAACCTGAACTTTTTTTAAATTTAAAAATTTGCGATTCTTTTGATCCCTCGATCTAAATAGCATGCCTCTTCTAAACCTATTGCCCTAACAAACTTCAGGATGCTATTAACTATTAACAATCACAATTTCCTTGACCTGCACCTTATGTGTACCCAAGAATTTCCTTCTGCTATGCATTATTGCTGCACAAAAATTAAGTAAGTGATCTGATGATACGTGCTCACCGTCACAGTATTTATATTATTGGGTCCGAGACAATACACATACTAAGGAAGCGTTCTTTTAGTCAACATTGGCTTGTCAAATGGCAAGTTACAAAACCCCAGGTTATTATTGAAAAGCCTGATGCATGACTTAAATTACCCAACAAAAATTTAAATTGCTTTAAACTCTATCTCCCCTGTCATGCATACATACATAATTCATAATTAACCATTACAAACCTTCAGTCAGGATTACGACCTAGCTTCTCATGCCACTTATGTTGTGTGTTTTAATTTTATACATGAGTGTATAGCAATCTCCTTTCACTGAGTCCAAACATATCTTTCCACTCCACAAATAGTTTCTCGCCTCATCAACGGCTCTCCTCTGCTCAAACCAATCTACCTACTATTGTCCCTACCTAGCTGATTCAGCTTTCCCAGACAGTCGCATACTATTCTCGAATTAAATTCATAAGAACTGAGTGCTCAGATTGTGGCCCAAAAAGATTATGTTCCTCCAGTCATTGTTTTTGATGTAAATCTACTCTCGAGAGAGGAAAAAGGTTCAACAGAATTGTTATAAGGAACACTGACTGATTCGGGCTTCTTGTCTACAACAATGGGATTTGGGAACGTGCTCTCAGCTAAGAATTTCTGAGTCATTCTAGCCGCTAGTTCTGGATGAAATGTGATGACGCGGCGTTGATGATATATGTGGGACTGTTATAACCATAAAGGTTTAAAGAGAGGGGAAGATTTCAATGGACGCTCAAATGGAGGGTACACCGCTTGGTGCTATACGGAGTATAGAACAACGAAGAAATTTCAACCCAATTTTTGTTTTCGGGGGTTAGGTTTTACATCCATTTGTCTACGCCAAGTATGGGCATTTTTCTATCAGTTGTGACATGGATAGCTTACGCAGATGACCTACCGTAAAGCATATCCAGATTTTAAGATCTATGGGAGCTATTCGTAAAGGGAGGTGATGCAGATTGTGCAGCGTCCCCTGGGTGACTCAGAATGACATTCTCAAGTTTGCTGAATTATTGCATGTGAAGTTTGAATAGATGGCTTAAGCATCTGACATCTAAATCTCTTGCTTCTCCAAATCTCACTTAAAGGATGCAATGTTGTGATAATAAAATTGACCCAGGAAAGCCTATTATATCCTCAATGTTTACGCCCACATACCTTATCGTTATCATTACACTTAACCGGCTAAGACAAAACATTGGCAAAGTAAGTGACTGCGAACGAGTCAATACTACTAAGCACTATAAAAGGATGGATTTGAAGTCGCCGGTAGGTAGACGTGAGGTCTCGGTTCAAACCCCGGCTCAGACATATCCAACAAAAGGAAATACGAAAAAATATTTCTTCGACGACTTACTTTCAGCAGATTTCTAGCAAAAACTCTGGGAGTAAATAAAAATTACCATGAAAAGTTTCTCAAAAAAACTGTCGTTCGGAGTCAACTTTAAACTGTAGGTCCCACTCTTGTATAAAATTAACACACACAACAACATCTGTGGTTGTAAACCTTACTAAAGGGTTGTAGTACCCAATTATGTATGTATAAAAGGATAGAACTGTAGGAACCTTGGGCATACTAAAATATCAGCTACAGATCGTCTGAATATTCCTATTGACCGGACGATACCTGATCCCACGTTCGATCTTGTTTTTATAATTTTTTTCCTAAACAATGTCATCGAAATATTCACTGGCAAATCTATATCTCTCGACAAAGTCGGATGTAGAATGAGAACACTTGAAACTTCCATTGTCTCTTGGATTAAACGATTACTATGGTAACACTCAGGTTGAAATGTTGGTTATATTAACTGCCACTGTGCACATGCGATATTAGAGTGACTCTTACAAAAGCTCTAAGAATATGAAAAAGGGGGACCACATAACATCTTCTTTATCACTGTTCGTCACTTAGGGACCTGAAACGAAGGATTTTTGGTTACCTAGTATTTATTGACTGAAGGTGTCGACAGGCGTTGAGACATGTCAACCAGGAGTTATAATTAAATGGTGAAACGAAATATTGTAGGACCAAAGTGATAGGGCGATTGTCAATTTCATCTCACCAAATCCATTACACTTGAATGAAACAATAAAAATATTTAACAAATCCCTTTCAAACAAAATTTTTTAACTCAATTTACTATACCTTTCCTCTAGCAGCCATTGTAATAAAACAAAACTGAACACGTCACGCATAATTTCCATTGAGAAGGAAGAAGAACAAACGTTAAAAGGGGGTTCACAAAAAGTTGTGAATGCACTTTTTCTTCAACATGGCTGGCAATATATTCAAGAAACCAGGGAAAATAAATAAAAAACAATTGACTTTTCGTTTGTAGTTTCGTTGTGCAGTCTCTTCAATTCTCTATTCAAAAGTCGTTTTAAGCCTGATGGTCTATTACAGAATTAGAGAATCACTGGGAATTGTTCTCTTTAAAGGGTGTCTAAATTTAGACAAGCAAATGCAACAGAAAATAAAATTACCAGCAACGGGTTTATGTTTTTGACGAACGAATAGAGTGTAAAGGAATTGAATTGTGTGTTGAAAAATGTTCTTCAAAAGTATTTTTAAAAGGCAAGTAAAACTATGTTAAACTTTTAAGGTTGCCAATGATGTTATAAAAGGAGTGAAACAAACTGATTTAAATCCTTTAAAGGAGCAGGAAGGAGGTGTGTAAAAGAAGTATTTTTGATATTTTCGATACGTAGCGTATGCTACTTTATATGCCATGCTTGGAGCTCTTAAAGATCCCAAATTTACAGTGCCGATAACACATCTAAAAATTCTCAGCTCTAATCCACCTGCAGTGCTTGCCTGGAAATGACTAGATCAGTCAATAGTCGATTATTTTCTAGGTAGTGATGGGAACCTCAAAACCTCAAATAGTACCTCTAGCATGGTTTTAATCTTGCCTCCGATTGACAAGTGTCTGGAACTCGTTTCCAATACAACATTGGTCAACTTGTCATTAATTTTAACAGATATTCTGTACTGATGCCAACTATGGTATGAAGGATAATCGAAATGATTACGATACCTGATAGAAGCTCACACAAGAAGGTACAAGTTCACCAGAAGGTACAAGTCGTTGCCTGTCGTACATTGTCGTTGTATGGAGAGAATTTTATACTCAGCGTTGAGTTACACTTACTGAGTCAATTTTTATGCAGAGAATAGGGTATTGAAAATAAACTGGACCTCCGACCTAGAATGGTGTATCTTGATGTACACATGACTGTTATAATGGCTGTCCCCAGGGCCTCTTAAGTCAGATAGGATGATTCGCTTCTATCATTAATTATTACGTAAATCTATGACGGTGATAGAGACAAATTTACACCTCTTCCCCCTTTCCGTTTAATGTAAGATCGGGCCACCTAATACTAGTAAATGTAAGTGTTAAGTATGAGCGCCTTGAAAATAGTGCGGATTGAGATCGGTTACTTTAGAATCCTGACTGAATTTGGAACCTTCATGAATATTGATTACTGAATACCAGAACTATGATTCTTGAGAAAGTTCAGAACGGCCGTTCGTAGAGGGGCAAATTGGGGTGACGTATAAGTTGCTTCTTGACTCTATTTAGATCATCTCAGATGGTTTGCAACTGAATGGAGATGTGGATGAAGGCATCTTCTCTTTCGTAGACAGGAATAGGTTACACGATAAGGCCATCAACTTATTGTAGCATTTTCTAGGCATCTTACGGGCTGCAGACTGCAATATTTATGGAAGCAATATTTCCTGTCTGCCTGGTAGCAGTCAGAGCCCCTAATTTCTACAAAATACACTCCAAGTGGTTTACGGCCACCGATTGTGTCTAGATTTGGCATAAATATCGTACTTTACGGTAAATGTCCTGCTATGCAGCAATAGATTTCACCAACGCCTCTTCAGCTTCAGATACGTAAGATAAGATAGGTAAGATTATACAGCAATCTTGATCGGGACTATATAGACAGTGCTCAAAGGAGGATCACGATTAACGTATTTGTCGGAGTCAATGCTAACAGAAGCTATAGAAACTTGAAAGAGGAGGAAATTATCCTTCAATATAGTGGATACAAAGTGCTAATGCTAGCAGAAGTTGCAGTGACTTGAAAGTGAAGAAAATTGTTCTTCATATAGTGGGTACATACCCGCCGTTATGTCGTTGGAGCAGAACACACTTCGATTTCTATTAAGCTGACGATCATTCTGATCTTACGAGAATGTACGTTGGAAGTCTAAAGGGCTTTATCAAAATGTCACGATGGTTACAGATCTAGGATATACTGTGATATCAGAATGGAAAATACATTGGTTAAGTGAATCTATCCTCTCGGTCCGACGGCTACTTCTGAATTTGGTAGAAATTACAACCATTCTTAACATCTTCTATGAGTATGGACGAAGAAATGGTTAGAATATTTGTGTTAAAAAGTCTTTTGATTTTGAAAAGCTTCTAGTAAGCTTCGGATGACTGAGTGTTTGATTAGGTTTGCCATACATTGTCTCGTTAATTCTATTAAGCTTTAGGGTTCCGGGAGAACTTAGTAATTTCTATTACTTACGACAAAGACGGATGGCACAGTTGCTTAATTTTTAAGATCCTAGTTAGATGTTCCAGTCCATCGTTTTATAAGGTATGTTTACAGAGTAAATAGTTGCAATCGAATGTTCTTTCTAATACTCTTCCTTAAAGTGTCTCAAACATCAATGTAAACTTAATATTGTTGATTTAATAGATTTATTTTCACATTTTCTATTTCAACAATAAATATTTAATTTTTAATCATTTTTCTACTTTTCTTGGCCTTTTCTTTAAATGTTCCCTTCTATAGATTTGTCTTTTATTTTGCATTTTATTTTTTCATTAAAATTCATTTTTCTTGTTCAATAACATAAAATAATTGGATTAATAAATAAGAATAATAAACAATAAAGGAAGAGAGAGAGAGAGAGAGAGAGAGAGAAGAAAACAACAGATTTTATCTCACCATTAAATAAGATGATTAAGTAACCATTAGTGTTTAGAACGAAAACATGTTCATTCATTATTAATTCATGTTCATCCATTATTACAACAGAGATTACAATGATGATGATAATGTATGATGAATGAACGAACACCAAAATATGCCTGTAGGCAGTTACATTCATTATCCACTATCATACAAATCACCTCCTACGTTGATAGTCTCGAGTATGATTCAATTCTTTGGCATTACACACAGAAAAAAAACAAGAAGAAGAGGAAAATCTCGTAGAAATATGAATTATTATAATTAATTACGTTTACTTTTATTGCGCAGTGTTTGTTTGATATTGTTTCTGGTAAATTCATTATAATAATTTACTGTAATAAAATACAACGACAACAATAAGTTTCTCTATTTAATTGCTTTAATTTCTTATGTTCTCCATTGAAAAACTTAAAACACCGTTGCCAGGATTTTTTTGTTATCAGCTGGCCATTATTGAGGATGAAGAGACTTAAAGAGTGGCATGGTTAGTGATCATGGCAACAACTTCTAGAATAGGATAGTTGGGTGTGCCAGCACTGTTAAACCTACAACTCACTTCAGTACACATAGTTCCACTATGAGGTGATGCTCCAGGCAGCTAACAAGCACTGAGTAACCACACTCGACAGTCAACATCAAGGTTTTGCATTTGCAGAATTAAGCTGAAAACTAACCTGAAACTTCAATGAATCTAACGATCGTTCGCCGCAGTCTAATAGGTAGTGAGGCCTCGGTTCAAACGCCAGTTCAGTTATCTCCAATGAAACGAAATATGCAAAAACATTTCTTCGGCTACTTCATTTCATCAGATTTCTGGGAAAAACTTCGCGAGAAAATATAAAATTGTCAAGAAAAGTTTCTCAAAAATCTGTCGTTCGAAGTGGACTTTAAACTGCACGTCTTGCCGCTCATGTATAAAATTAACACAAACAACATAAGTGGTGCTAGAAACCAGGACGTAATCCGAGCTGAAGGGTTGTAATGACCAATTATGTATGTTATGACAATGGGCCTGCGTCAATTTAGGGGCGGATATTTGCAAATTATGTGTAATGCAGTTTTCCTCTTCAAACAATCTAAAACCTCTGCAGAAGTCATCAATCAAGCTAAAGCATAAATCAAGCTGAATTTAACTGATGTCTTATTTTAATGTTGGCTGTGAAGATCATTGTGGTTTGTGGCTTATTCGCGACTTAAGACAAACACATTAGAAAAAGTCTAACAGTGTCAAATCGGATTATCACAGTGGCCAGGTCACAACACTAACACGTGACATAATCATGCCCTCAAACTGCTTGCGCAAAATATTCAATCTGTCATGAGTTGTGTGGCATGTAGCCCCTTCCTATTCAAACCACATGTCGTTGGTGTTCAGAACATCTAATTCAGGCCATAAGAAGTTGGTAATCATCGAGCTATAGCGCTCGCCGTTGACATCGACGGCCTGGCGAACGTCATTCTTAAAGAAATTTTGGCCGACAACGCCGCTACACTAAACATTGACTTTTTTGGGATGCATTGGACATTGGACATCGCCAAGTTGATCGAAATGAAATTGATGGCGTTACAAATGATTTGTGGTTTTCAAAGAAACTCGTTCTTTAGCTTTGACCGTAAGCTCCTTCTATGTAAGATTATGCTGAAATTTAGTTCTAAGAAATGCAAAATGTGGTACATTGATTAAGTTTCAAATGCTAAACGCATTCAGAGAAGTTAAAACAAAATTTTACTAGTGATGACAAAGTCGACGTGATCCCAAAAGAACCATGGTTCAAACCCCAGCTCAGACATCTCAAACAAAGTCGAAATATGAGAAAGTATTCCTTTTGGCGGCTTCCTCTCAGCAGTCTTTTTTTAAAAAAACTCTGATAATAAATAAACTGCGGGTGTCGCTACTTATGAAATAAAATTAACATACAGAGCACGAGAAGCTAGATTATAATCCTGACTAAAGAGCAATTAAGTAAGTGCTGATAACAAATGTCACATGTTACATGGAAATTACATTCAAATATCCCAATAAAGACCTAAATATGCCCATGGTTAGAGAGAAAATCGTAAGATATGGTGAAAAATATTTGAAGAAGTTAGACATTCGTTGGAATCCACTGGGTCGCAATAATTTGACTGCTTCTTGTCCATATTCAGTTGAGAAAGAGAGACACTGTACACCACAGCTCTATAAAAAGACAACAACGAGTAATGTATTCCAAACTAATGTGACCATAAAGTCGCTGTAGTCTAGTGGATAGTGTGTTGGCTTATTAGACGTGAGGCCACGGTTTAAACCCCGGGTCAGACATCACCAACAAAATGAAATGGAATATGAAAACATAATTTTTCAACGACTTCCTCTCATCCGATTTCGCACAAACTCTCTGAGAGTTGAATAAAATTGCCACGAAAAGTTTGTTAAAAATCTATCGTTCGGAGTTGACTTTAAACTGTAGTTCACGCCCTTCATGTAGAAAATTCACACCATTGTGAGAAACTCGATTGTAATCCTGACTGAAAGGTAGTGTGTATGTAAACCAATGTACCCATGATATTTTGAGCCACGTAAGATTTCATATGCAATTTGTTAGTTCACGATCGGTAGAGGATACAATTCTATTACAATTCCAAAAGAAAAAGGGAAATAAATTTTGAAAAATAAAAAAAAAATTGAAGTTAAAAATATAAATCCAGTGGAACATAAAGAATATTTGTTTGTACTTGTACTTTATGGACCACTTGTAGGTCTCAGTTTATTAAGCAATTGGAACTTAATTTTTTAATTTTTTGTTACAGTGGCACCTGTCATTTTGATATGCCGCCATTTTTTTCTTTTCTGTTATTTATTTCATCACATTCACTTATGAATGCATGGGGGCCCTGTACTTCTCATGCACTTCGAATGTGAAAAACGTGCCAATTTGCATATGAAAATAATGAAAAAAAAAACAACTATGCGCCGATTTATGGCGTTTGGGCTGAATGAAGCAAAAATAATTTTTTTTTGTTTTAATTAAGAATTAAAAATCAAAAGAAAAATACAAAATTATTAAAAAATGAATAAAAAAAAAATTCAGCAAGCAGATGTAAAAGCAAACATTATATAGAGAGTACAGAAGAGAAAAAAAATTTAAGTTCTCTTCAAAGTGTTTTCCTTTAAGTGTCAAATGTTGTTTATTTTTGAAATTTAAAATTTTTAAAACTTACCTTTAATTCTGTTGCCTTAAGATTAAATTTGTTTTTATTTAAAATTCTATTTTTTTTTTAAATCCAAAATATTTACTTTTTTCCCTTTTTCATGCGCAGTAAAAAAGAGTATTCAATTGACTTTACGTTGATATTGAGGTTTCCATAAACGATTTATTGTTTTAATGAAAATTCTGTAAATAGAAGAAAATATTTTAAAAAAATTTTAATTTATAAAAAAAAATATACGCATAAAGAGTAGACTAAAGCAATATAAAATGAACATGATTTATGTTTTTACTTAAAAATAAAAAATAAAAAATAAAAACAAAAAACAAAACTTCTTCGCCCTCTAAATGAATATGAAAAATGCAAGCAGGCCCAACCTAGCAACCACCCACTCACTCTTAAATTTTCATATTAACAAAAAAAAAAAAGATAATTTAATGGGTGGCCAGAGATGAGACTGACACAGAGACAGTCACTATCACATCGTTACGAATGACTCAAAATGAATCTTGTGAAATCTTGTGGAAAAACTCAAGGAAAATGATTTGAAAAACATTACAAGTACCAAACCAAATGGTTAAAAAATAAAAAAAAATTAAACAAATAACGGGTGATTTTTCTTGCAGTGTAATTTTTTAGCATAAAAAGTAAATTCGTGACATGTGAAAATTTCAAAAATGCTCATTGCATCTCAACCATTCATTTGTGAAGTATTAGATATGCTTTCCTATCGAGAAATAATCTACAGTCACGATCTTTATTGCGTCTCATTGTATATACACGTGTTGTATATATCATAGTCGTATTTAGTGCAGGGACCAGTTAAACTTGTTTGATGCGGTTTGTAAGCCAGCGACATCATTGAACTGTACTCCTCCAAGAACTTTGAAGATCGCTATGATCCAGTTCATAGCATCAAGGAAGCGTGTAATGATTACTGATTTTCTTTTAATATGCGCTTCCAACAAGACAGTGCCATTTGCTGCCTATATCATAAACCTATTGAGAGGTGATCTTAACAAGTAATTGATTTCACGTTTTGAAGCAGTTCATTGGCTATCAGGATCATCCGATTTGACTCCACTAAATTAGTTTTTATATGGTTAACTGACGCATTGTGTTGGAACTGGAAAAATTCCCTGTAGACGGGAAAACAGGGAGACATTCGATTTGAATCTGTTTTCATTGCAAGAGACTTTAAATACTTCGGAAAGAAAAGTGTGTCACCTACGATTAGTAGTAGGGAATAGTTTTCGATCAATATCATCACTGTCATCATCAATTGAATGAAGAATACAACCAATTTTAGAATCACACCTCTCTACAATAACACGATTATTCTTACTTACTACATGTAGTCTGTATGCCGGACGTACTCCTCAGCGGCTTTCTTGCCGTTTCCAGCCTATGGCATTTTATTTCTGTGTCATTGGATTATTGACTAGTTTGTTCCTAAGGTCCTTTGCTATACACCACTTCAGGACAGATTATACGTAAGACATTGCTAATGCACTGATTCACGATCACCTAGATCTTCTGCATGTAACGCGGGTTCAATATCTCGCAACCATAAAGATATTTGATTTGACATTCACGTCAAATATTGTTAAGATGAATTGCAAATGACTCTGAAACGTTAGGTCGCTTTCACCATGCTTTCTGTCTGCGGTGATCAATGTCTTCGCTCGATCCACCATTTTGGAAAATTATGCACCTGAGATAATAATATTTACTTGTTGTAAATATTTAATAAGACGTTGCCTTAACTCTTAGGACTGGTTAAGATCCATAGATCCGTGAGAATTAGCTGAAAAGAAAACATTATCTTTATAATCGTGATTGTTTATTTGACCTTCTATTTCCCTTGTTATGTAACGGATCTTTAAGCCGCGTATCTATGACTACATTGAACATAAGTGAGGAGTACTGCTTTACAGTGATATAATTGGTGAATTAGTTTAAGGAGTCTGTTTTTATATCGCATAGCGCGCTAAACGACGGTCTGTTTTAATTTGTTGAAGGCTGGGCAAAATACATATAGACGGTGATTGAAATTTAACAGATTGTTCGACGATAACGCAGAGAGTCTCTAATAGAGACTCGTACAAAGCAAAGCAAAACCACGTCATTTATTTGGATTTGTAAGTTTAACTTTCTTAATTACTTAGTTAGTTGATCACTAAAACATGTTAGTCAGGACAACAACCGTTGTTCTCTCACCATCCATGTTGTGCACACAGTTTTACGTCACCTACCTACTACAGATTTGAGAAACTTTTCATAGCAATTTCATTTACTCTTAAAGTTTTTGCAAGAAGAATATTGAGAGAAAGTGGTTGAAGGAAATACCTTTTTCGTATTCGTGTAAGCTGGGATTTGAACCTTGGACTCTCGCCTAGTAAGCCAATACATTACTTACTAGACTGAGGCGACAAGTAAAGTTATGGTCGGTCATAAATTTGAACAAAAAGGGAAATAAAATTCTTGCTTCAACCATTTGACGAAGTTGCAGAGACTCGTATTGAAAAATTCTCTTGCAAACTCAACAGACACACGGCATTATTGGTCTTGGTGTCTACACAAACTTTGCTGCTTTTTGAAAAACTTAACTTTGCTTAGATGACAATATTTTCCCCACACATTAGTGTCATAAATGATTCATCATTCATCGCCTATAATTATTCGCTTCAGAAATGGTTCGATTTAGTTCCGTTCTAGCATTGTGAATCATAAATGAAAATTCATTCCATTAGGTTTCTCATGGTCAATTGATGTGCTTGAGTTGAGTATCTAGTTTTTCTTTCAACGGTTAATAACCGTTTGGTGATAAATACTTAGTACGCTGGCAACGCCCACTCTACTAATAATGGCATATTTTCTCTACTAGCTTTCATCGACCGATCATTATATCTTTACGTAAACTTTTCAAATTTTTTCAACAGTCTACTACGCGTTCCGATCTTTTCTACAATAGAAATGCCAAATATGACGGTAATGTTCCAAATTATCACACATTTTTAAACGAAGATAACTTTTCACAGAATAATGAGATTTTAATAGGGTCTTCTGATAAAGTGGAACTTAAAATGTCAGCTTTCAAATAAGATGGCCGATGCTTTATAACATTTTAGAGCCACCTACCGACATTTCGAAAAAGAACTTCTTTTTGAATGATATAATGTCTAAAATTGCTATGAAATAGGCCTTCTTATACCAAAAAGGAATAAAAAGGGAAACCAACAAAAAAAAACACTGAGAATGATGATGTTCTGATAATTAAATGCCATTTTAAATTAATTTCCATTATTTCTTGTCTTCGGCATAAAAATCTAAGAAAACTATTTGTTTTCGTAGCAGTTGCTGTTGTTGTTGTTGTTGTTGTTGGCTAATATTTGGTTAAAAACAATTTTTTTCCACCCACCTTTAAAAATTTTATAAAAACGAGATTCATTTTCCATGTTTTCATGATTGTGTAGTTGAATGCTGCTTGTGAAATGACATGAAAATATTTGTGATATTTTCCTTTCTTTTTCTTTTTTTTTTCTGTGGGTTGTATACGAGGGATGTATGTATGCATGCATGTATGCTTATATTCTAGGTATACATAATATTTTTATATCGTATGGTACGTACATAAAATTAAAAGATCTCTTTCAAATCGATTACATTTTGTGTGCAGATCAAATCAAAACATTCCTTAAGACTTTGAAAATCAATCGTATGAACGTACGGTCGGTCGTATAACCAACAACAATTGTGTTCAGCTGAAATATGTCTTCGAAACATCTTTTAACAGATTGTCTGTCTGTCTGTGTCTCTGTCTGTCTGTTTCTGTTTCTGTTTCTCTGATGGCCCATCATGTAACGGGATGTTTTTACTGTTGCTGGTGCTGATAATGATGAAATAATCTGATCAATACAAATAATATTGGTTAGGGGGCAAATGTAATATCGTAATGGGGCTGCCTATATATCTTGGCATCTTGGTGATATTTTATGGAAACACAGTTCGTCGCCCATATAAAAAGTTATGCCGATTTGAAAATGAGTATCTTTAGTGTAAGTTTTTTCAGGTATTATACCAATCTTCGCGACATGTGGTAATATCCAAAAATGGACATTTCGCCTCGAATAGAGTAAGAAACGAACAACGAACGTCTCCAATGCCTACATCAACAGAAACAATTACAAAATTTACTGTTGAAAGCAGTCAAAGCAGTTCAAGAGTCAAGTTCAAGAGCTGCTCAGATCTTTCTTATTTAACGCAAGATGAAAATCGTTACAACGGAGTGTAATTACTGACTTTTCTGTCCAACATGAAGGAATTAAAATGGATATCGTATGCCATGAATCCATTAGAGTAAGTATGGTGAACAATAAATCCGCGTGTGTTTTGTAGCAATCCAGATGGTGACCATGAAGTCTCTCATGTACGAGGATAAGCTAACAACAATTTCAATACTGTGCGATAATATTGCAGACGACATTGGAGAACTAGTGTCCGAAATGCGAAATTGCCCTTGAATCGGATTCGTTCATAATGACCCTCTCTGGATGAGAAGATTCCGGAATAGAGTATTTGGCAGAGAATTAAAACTGAAAGCTATGATGGACATTTTTTTACATTCTACTAGATTTTATCATAAACTTTGTAACACTTTGTAGTAAAGCACTTGTTTCATACCGTTGACTGTCTGTCATTCCAATACGATCAAGTGAATATAATCTATTTATATTCATTAGTACGACTTCCTGTTAAAGTTGGGTTTAGTTAAAGCTAACTTTAGCAAAGGTGAACTTTAAAGTCACCTTTAATGTCTTTATGGTATTACAACCTAATGATAAAATAAAGTTAACTTTTTCAAAAATATGGCAGTGCCAAATGCTATGTTGATAAAACGCAATGGCAACAACGGACTTCGTTTTATTTTTGTTGTATAAGCTTATTTTGTTTGAATTTGAAATTGCCATATTGCAAATAATATATAATATTGCAAATTCAAACATAAACTTTACTTTAATCGTTACCGGTAGGATGATCCCTCCTTTAACGCTCACTTCTACCTTATTGTCCACTTATAATAACGAAAAAGAATTTATCTGCCCGTTAAAATCCTTCCTTTAGTTAACGCTAAGTTGTAATAATGGCTCTTAAAGTCTTTAATTTAAATTAATTTGAAAGCTTTTTTGACATAAAAGATAAAGAAATAATTTCTTTAGGATATTAATTAAGGACTTTGAATTCACACTCTACATCTTCTGTCTTGTAGTACTTCATGGATTCTCGTAACCAACCAGTAGGATTTTGTGACTGTGAAATGCCCAAATATTTACCTAGGACTTAACCCTTCTTCTAAATACAATCAGTATTCCTAAACATTGATAACATTCATGAACTATAAGGTGGTGACAAATTAAAATATTATTGCTCACTGTACAGTACAGTAAACTGGTTATGGAGCAAGAATTTGTAAAAGAATTAATAACAAAACAAATAACAAAAATGAAAACAAATAGACATCAAATTTCAATTACTGTAGTAGAAAAAAAGAAGAATGACAATAACAAACCAACTGTTAGATTCTAGAAGTTACCATACTGATAATGAAACAAGTAAAAATAGAGAAAAGATTTCGTTTTTAAAAGATATAAACGTAGCAATATAAAGCCCTGACAGATTGACATAATTTTTTCTACAAATTCAGGTTTCCGAATGTATTACGAAATGTCTTCTGGACCCACCCAATATACCAAAGAAAATACATTTTTACATCTGTAAAGAAAAAAAGCCATTTTGTTGCATATAATCTAGAACATACACACTTGCACATAATCGTTATACATACATGCGTACATATATGCATGCATACAGGCACATTTCATTCTATTTCATACATACATAATGGCATGAATCAGTCACGCGCCTCTTTATATTCCATTACGGCTGCTACAACCCCTTCTGATCTTAGCTACAAATTTTTCGTTTCACGTCACCTCTAAGGACCGTGCTATATAGTCTGGGTAGAAAATACGATAACAACAACAGAATATAAAGAGTAAACGTACGAATATGTCTTATGATGGTTTGATGTTCTGTTTTCTTCTCCGTCTAACGAAAACAAATTTTTTTCTGCTTTTTTTTTTGATGAAAATTGTTGCCACTTTTTTGGCTCACAGCCAAAAACCGAATAATTAAAAACGAAATAAAATAAGAAAACAAAAAAAAGAGATTGAAAAAAAAATTGGGAAAAATCAAAAAAAAAAAAAGATTTCTCGGAACCATCTCAAGGAACGGCCAACAAATTGTTGTTTGAGACCGTTTTTCTTTCCATTTTTTCTCTCCTTACTTGCACCGAATGTGCACGTTGAACGTTTCTTTGCACAATTCATAGCCGAAAAAACTATGAAGGAGTGTGAGGAGTTGGGAGAAAATTAATGTACCGGCTACACAATAAAGATGTTCAATATTATTTTATCTTCTTCTTCCTTTTTTCGGTGTTTCAGAATATTAAATAAATTGAATTTGAATTGACAACTAAAACAAAAACAACAACAGCAACAACAAGTATGAAAATAATACAATTTCCTTTACAATTTCCTCCGCCACTATTTTTCAGTGAAACAAGAGGAAAAATCATTAAAAGAAAAACAACGAAAAACAACAACAACAACAACAACAATAAAAAAATGAAAAAATTTACGACAGCTGAAATTTTCGTCTGTTGACATTTTCCACTTGGCGTATTTGATTTTCTTTTTTTTACCGCTTTTTTCACTGTTGGCCGACGCCATTTTTCTCATTTTTCTTAAACGAAATTTAAACAGAGACACACATACAGATGCAGAAGCAGACAAACAGTTGTTGTTCAACTAAAAAGATCTAAAAGGCACAGTGGGCTAGAAAAAGTTATTAAGATTTCAAAATAAAGTATCAAGTTGCAGGGCAGTTATACGACCAATGCGATACACCTATGCTGAATGCTAAGACTGTAGTCTACACTAATCCAAACGACTATTTGCAGCCGATGAACTGCAGCCAATGAACTCTTTCTGTAATGCAAAAGGCATGTTTACTTACATACTTCATTGCTCTTCATAACACTTTAGTCAAGAGAAAGAGAAAGAAAGAGAACTTTTTCCTACAGTTGGCAATATCACCTTTCACTATGTTTATACTTCATGTATTTTCGATATGGCAACTCCTAGAGCGTACTGTTATTGATTTGCCACTGTAATTAGATTTTTTTATTCTTACCCATGGAATGTCTTCGTTATTTTATCATTTGTTTAACTCGTAATTTTAGATCTTCTTACTGAAATAAAGCGAACAAAAACTACCACCTTCATAAATCTATCGACATGGTTGACAAATGGCAACCAGGAGTAATAGTGAAACGACGGAGGCGGTATAATTGGGATCTTATAGGGCCAAGTAGGCTGTGCTTTTTTAAGGCACAAAAACCTACCATAACCTAATCTAGATGTTCTGGGTTTTCTTAAATTCGAAAAATTCCAATTAAAATTTCAATCCCGTTTTGCAGGTCGCTAGGGCTGAAGTGAGTCCTGTAGATATCAAAATTAATCACAGTCCGGAGCTGTAAGGTCGATATTATATCATAGTTTCCATCGGAATATAAAAGCTATATGTGGCCGATTCGAGCCGTTTTAAACGAATGAAAGGTGGAGATCAGAATCACTCGTTTCAACAAATTAATACTTTTCAAACCTGGCTTTACCATCCTCTGCAAAGCTATTATTGAACGTGATTCACGTAACGTAACGTAACGTAACGTATTCATTAACTTGAGAAATGGTTCGATTTTTTTCCATTTTATTGGTATGAATGGTTAGTCCCACAGGTTCCAGTAAGACTGTGGCGGTCTTACTCAATTTTTTACAATTTCATTGAGTGATTGGTCGACCAGAGCGCATGTTTAAGAGTTTCGTAAGCCCCAAATTTTTTCAGTAACTGCGGCACTGCCTTAACTTTTCCACAATAGAAGAACAAAACCCGATGTTAGTGTGCCGAATTCCAAACCATTTTTAACTTTCCCCATAATACTGTGATTTTAAGAAATGCAGCCTTTCAAACAAGCTAAAGTGTTGCCAAATGCAATTAATAATACCACAGATATTGTAATACACTCTGGAGGCATTTATTGACAATCGAACACCATACAACTTTTCTTTTCCTCTTTAACCACTTTCTGACCACTGTAAGTTTATCATCATCATTATCGTCATTATGATCACCATTTCACTGAAGCATTTCCAACTGTGTATGTGCAACAACTACTACATCATTTAGAAAACGAACGAAGAAACGTATGACATTAAAGAAGAAAAATATTGAAAATTTTATTGACGATCTGCCGTAA
>QOCX01002286.1:0-18391 GCA_005959815.1 Sarcophaga bullata | reverse complement strand
AAAATAAAATGAAATATACAACATCAAATAAAATAAATAATGACGAAGATGATGATGGCTCAACAATAATATTAATTGTAAATTAATGAAATAAATTAATTGTCACTAAAACTAAATTAGATAAGAAAATTAATATTATTTTTTGAATAACAAATTAAAGAAATTTACTATTTATGTAGAAAACACAAGCACTAAATTTTGTGTTTGTGTTTTCCATACATACATACATAATTGGCCATTACAGCCCTTCAGTCAGGATTACGGCCTAACTTCTCACACCACTTATGTTGTGTGTGTTAATTTTTACACATGAGTGGCGGGATCTACAGTTTAAAGTCGACTCCGAACGACAGATTTTTTGAGAAGCTTTTCATGGCAATTTTATTTACTCTCAGAGTTTTTGCCAGAAATTTGCTGAGAGGAAGTCGCCGAAGAAATATTTTTTCATATTTCGTTTTTGATGACTGACCGGGGATTCGAACCCTGGCCTGTCGTCTAATAAGCCAACACACTACCTACTAGACTACGGCGACTATAGTGGTTTCCACAACAAACAAAACTGACTGTTTTTATTTCTGTAAAAGTGGTGATATTGTCTGTCTTATAAAAACAATACATAAAACTTTTAAGGAATACGTTTAAATAAATATAAAATAATATAACAGCTGATAACAGTAGAATTTAAGAAAATAAAAAGTCTTTATATTAAATCCTATAAATGCTGTGAAAACGAAGTTTTGAAAATTAAAACAAAAAGTGTTTAAAAATTTAAAAAACTCTAACCCATAAACATTTATTCTAAATCAATATTTATTTTTAATTTTTAGTGTTTGCAATTTTTATGACATTCATATTAATTTTTGGTTTGTTTATTTAAAAATATATAACACGTTTTTACTTTGTATTATTGCACATACATTTTTACGTAGTAGACGTTACGTTAATGTAAACAACGATGTTTACATTTATTTATGCTTTCATGTTTGTTGTTTGTGTATCTTCTTTACGTTCGTCCCTACAGCGGTGTTATTGTTTATCGTTTACTTGTTTATCCCTTTTTCGTTGTACTGATGTTATTGTTTCATTCTTCTGTATTTGTCAATCAAGCAAATAAGTCCGTTGTTTTGATTCTGTAGCTTAACATTTTAATGTTAAACAATGTTACACTATTTCCATTTTCGTAACAATATGTTATTAACTTGAAGATAATAGCTGTAGAATTGCTGGAAGTGGTTTGAAAGTTGAAACTTCTCTAGGCGTTAATGTGCGATATCCGAAAGTTGGTATGTTTATTTTCAAATACTTCTAAAATTTCGTCATAAAAATTATTACTTCATTTATTTCCTGTATGTTAGGAACGTGTTTATTATTATAAAAATTTAATAACAGAGATGGTATACAATTAGTGTTACTTATTTCAAATACATAGTGTCTTGCATTGTATACAATTTCTTTTTATTTTGAAAATTTTATTTCCATTATTTATTTATTTTTATTGTGTTGAAGAGGTTTATGTTACGCTTTTTCACATTTTATTTTATTAATAACGGGCAAAATTACTACATGAATTAGAGAAGAATAATTTGTAGCTATCTCAAAATTTGTCCAAATCTAAATATTTTGTGGTTTCAATAACATCATTATCGGAGAGTATAAAATATTATTTACCCCTACTTTTGCCTAATGCAATGCGTATTATATTTTTATTACATTTGTCTTGTTTCTAATATACTCGTCTATAATTCTATGGGTTCCCGCCAATGTATGTATTGTTCTCAAAATTTTGTTAGTAGTTATCGTCAGTAAATGGATCCTGTGAATAGTATCCTCTTTTATAACTTTTTATTTCGTTATTCTGTAGTAGCCCGTTGATTTTGTTAATCACAATATTATAAACCTCTTGCTTGGGCGTACCAGTTATACATTTAAAACTTCCGCCTTGTAATCTTACTCGAACCTGATGAATTTTAATTGGTTGCGAATTTATATTTCTGTTTTATATGTCCAAATTAATGTAAAAATATTATTAAGAACTTTATTTTTTTTAAAAATAAAAAATAAAAAAATTACAAAATTCAATTAAAAAGCTTTAAGTTTTAATACTATTCTTATGTATCCATCACAAGACGTAATTTCCACTTCATTGCAGAAGTCTATCCTTTAATTTCCTGTTTTTGAATAGAGGCAATAGCGTATTTCATTGTCCCATAATCTTTCATATACTGTATCGTCTGGTTTTTACTTGGCCAGTTTTGTAAATTATTTTTGGTGAAAATTTTTCTATGTATGACGGCCAATTTTATTTTTAAATTGATGATTTATGATTTGTGTAAATCTCGAGATTTGCGCTATTATATTAATAATTTCTTAAATTTTTAAGACCTGTAATTATCTAATTTATCTAATTTTATCTCTATTTCTTCGACATGTATT
Source organism: Sarcophaga bullata (assembly GCA_005959815.1). Taxonomy (NCBI): domain Eukaryota; kingdom Metazoa; phylum Arthropoda; class Insecta; order Diptera; family Sarcophagidae; genus Sarcophaga; species Sarcophaga bullata. Next base: position 15,958 of record QOCX01002286.1, on the reverse strand, counting down.
GCGATTCTTTACTGTTATAGCAGATATCTATTTCGTCAGCAGTTTCGCTATTTGAACATAACTCTTTGTAGAAAGTTTAAAGTTAAAATTAATTTATTGATTGTCTGTATTGGAGTAAAGCAAGTAAACAACAACAACAAACAACAGCAGGGACAAGCGTAAACAATCTACACTAATAACAAGCATGTAAACATGTATGAATGTTAAACATGTTGTTCGTTTACATGAATGTAAACATGTTGTTTACATTCATAGAATTCTCTTGAAGGCGAAGACTAGAACCTACGAGAACATTCATCAGGCTGTTTACGTCGCTATATAAAAGGCAAAACAAAGCATGAAGGATCGGAGTAGAAGTTCAGTCAGTCTTGTGTGAAGACGAGTCGCGTGTGAAGTAAACCAATCGTGGTTTGAAGATCTCCGTTACAAAGATCTACAGAACAATTGTGTTATAATTGTTATTGTTTATCGCAAAGGGCATAAACAAAGGAATAACAAATAAAGCAATTGTTGTTATTACACTCAGTTGTGAACAGTGGCACACAAAAGTTGTGTGATTAATAATGGATTTAATTAAAATTAAACTCAAATTTATTTTTATTGTTATTTCCAATCTACGAGCACATATTTCAAACGTTTTTAAAAGGTAAAAACGTAACAATATTATTACAATTCGAAGAGAAATGTTAAAATCATTTAGTTGTAATGTTGTTATTATTAACAATAGTAACAGAGATGATCAAATAAATATAATAAAGGTTGAAAAATTAAAAATTTATTATAATTCCGTTAACTATCCCCCATTTTGAGAAACAGTTATCCGTGACGTCCCAACGAATTTCATAATTTCTAACTTAAAAAATATCTTACAATACTTTCATTATTCAATCATTTCATTAATATTGCAAGAACAGTACCTAATTTAAACTTTTAATTCATTATCTTCAAAAAAATAAAAGGGAATAAAAATTTTTAGTTTTGGTCACGACCGATGCTTAATATATGTCTGACCACCTTAATACAAATTGCCTTTATGTTCGGGTTGATTGTAGATAAGAATACAACTTTCAAAATCCTTTTGCATTGTTGAAAGCTTACTGAACTTATGATAGAATGTAATGTACTTATTTATTTGGAAACAGCAACAAGTATTAACTTTTATTCCGTTTTACCCTATTTCCAGTCCTCATTAAGACATCTAGCAATCTCAGCAAGAGTACTGTGATATCGCATTAATCTGCCCATTACTAGAACTATGTGCAGGTGATAAAATGAGTTCCACTAGTTCAAAATATCAATATGCAATAACTCCCCAGGGTCATTGGGAATTGCAGATTTACCTATTTTTATGTTGCTTCTTTAAAAGCTTAATTAATTCCTGAAAAATAATATTCACTCAATATCTGATTGAGTTTCTCCGACAAAAAGCTACTGGAAATAAACCATTTCCGTTATTTAACACTATATTTGACACATTTTTAATATTTAACCAAAGTAGTTAATCGTTTTTTTAATTGTAGTTTAAATTGTATCTTTTCATTTCATAAGATTATTAATTCGATATACTGTCAAGAGTTTTTAATAAATTAATAAACAAAACAAAACTCTCTGTGATGATTACTTTCTTTCTAAAAGCACTAAGTGTGTGATAAAAAAAACTAACTTTTGTAAAACCAAATTAAACAAATTAAAGTTCTGTCCATCGACCTCAAGTAAACATATTGATTCCGATGCAAAATTTTTTATTGAATGGTACCACGTTAATTATAAATCGAAAAAATACATCTGGAGAAAAATTCCTCTATAAACTGAAAATAAATTTGGTACCTAATTATTGATTTTATTATTTGATTTTTTAATTTAAATTTTCACCTTTAGCCAGCGGTTACAAGCGGAGCATAAATAAGGCACTTGAGCAACAAGAACTATTTCGTTCTCTTCTCAATTGTCAACAGCTATACGTAAACATTTTTAATAGATTTTAAGACAATTTAAATATAATCAGCTGATAAATTGTTAAATGAATTCAAATGAATCTCGACATGAAATGGGTTAAAAATCGTTGAATAACTAGAAAAACGCCTAATTGTTTTAGTGCAAGAATTTTTGTTCTTTTATGATCCTTAGGAATGTAAAACATTATGAGGGTGGTATGGGTATCATTTAATAAATGTATCAAAATATGTCGGCAGCATTCTGGGGATAGAAGTATATGTCACATACAAAATTATGTTTAAGCTAAAGCATGTGGCTGAACTGCATGTTCTACCTCGAGATTCCTATTGCTTCGCTGCTGAATTAGTAATAAATTTCACTGTGAATCGTTAGATTTTCGAAATTGCGTTGTTTTGGGTTCGAGTATATTTTTTTTTTTTGGAAATTTTTTGAATTTTCCTTTTTGTTTCTAAAAAATGGCACGACTTTTAGAGTTCAGTTTCAACTAGTGTGTTATAAATTATGTGAATTTTTATTTTATTTTAATAGTTTCTTTTTTATGCATGTAATAAAATTTTATTTTTGTTTTTTAAATGTTTGTTTTGCTCCATTTCCTTTTTAAAGAGTAGTGTTTTCGTAGCCCTGGAACCTATCTTCGATCTTTATCTCTTCGATCACTTTGCGTCGTAGTTACGTTCCAAAAAACATGACTTTATGTTCCATAAAAACGATGCAAAGTGAGTTATGGGTTTAATATTGAACCAGAAACTTTTAATTAATTGCTTGTCTTCAAATACATGTGATGAAATATAAACAGTTTACCCATTTGGTTTTCTACTAAGCGTTAAATTGACCTTGGTAAATATTACATCTTTGGTTACGAGGATGTTCGTTTTTTTTTCTTGCTGTTATAAAAAATTGTTTAAGTTCAAATAAGGGCTTCGTACTTCTAAATATATATACATATATATTATATATATATATAACATATATAGTAAATATATTATGTTATAACATATAACATATATAGTAAATATATATATGTTATATTCCGAGTCTCAATATTTTCATAGTTCATGCGGTAAGAGAGTACAATGTACTCATTTCGACTACTAGTTCTGTTGCCATTGTTTTATTCGATAATTTATATATGTATATAGTTTTATACTGTTACGTTGTTATTTTGTATTTAACCTTTTATTTCTTTTTCTCGTGAATATATATATTATTAAAAAATAATTTGATAATTTGATTTTAAAAAAATTGAAAAGCTATATATTTTTTGATTTAAGATTATGAGTAAAATGTATCATAATTTATAGTCTCACCTCATTCCAGCCGTATTTATTTCTTGCTTGGACAATGGCTTCGTAGACAGCGTTGTGTTCTAAATTTTTTATAACATATGACATTATGTAATGGGTATTGTCCGTACGCACTGCCGTGGGTTTAATGTGATACTCGTGCCACTTTCCAGGATGCTGATACGTTTCATTCATCTAGCAAAGATAACGAATGGAAGTTAGTATTCAAAACAAAGAAATAACTTAAAATATTATAAACTGACCAATAGACGCCTGTACAGCAGCTTTATTTCTTCAAGTGGAGGGATTGATTCAATAGTCCATGTTAAATTATAATGATCTAAGGAGCCACTTAGTGCAGGTGAAATAAAATCAGCAGGGCCAGGCCGACCGGAGACCTCTATATATTTTTTTGTGCGGCCAAGTGCATTATCAGCTACACAGCTGTAGTTTCCAAAATCTGAAGATTGAAAATTTCTTATTATAAGACTGTATCTGTCTTCTCTCGGATACATAGAACGTCTGTCAGTTGGATCGAGTAGAAAAGAGTTTTGATACCAAAGCATCTAAAATGTATTGTTCTTTATGTGTTTAAATTGCTTATTTAAATGTCATACAAATACCTCTGAATTGACATCTCCATGCACAATGCACACTAATTCGACGTCATAACCTTCAGCCGCATGAACCCAAGATTTTTCTACAGTAATTTCTGGTGGAGCTAAAAGTGAATGAAAAAAGAACACTTCAACCACAATTTTATTTTGTGTTTATTCTTCTATTTATTAGCTGGAGTTCATGGATGTAATAAATCTACTTTAGAACGCAATATAAAAATTATTTTATTTGGTTGCGGCAACATTAACGGCAATTTTAAGACAATTTAACAAAACACGATACAAAAACGATATTCTGTAACAGTTTTAGGGTTACATTGCTTGTTTATCGATATTGGAAACTAAATGGAGTACACATGAAATATCTTTATTTCATGTTGTTTACATCATTTTGCTGAAACAAAAATTGTAGTTATAAATATAAAGAAATGATAAATAAAATATTTGTGAAAACGTTTTTATACATTTTAATGTTACAATATTCTGGCTTGGACGCTATTGATCTCAAGAATTTCTGTGTGTTTGCCGCTGGTTTATTTTTGTTACATAATTTATATCAACAGCTTGTTTTTTATTTTGACAGCTCTGTTTCACCAGAAAGTGTTTTTCTTTTGAATAGAATGCTGTTTCAAATTAGTATGTCTAGAGGTGAAATTATTGTTGATTGTGTTGTTAATGTAAATGTCACTGCTGATATTGATTGAGCAATAGCTTTGCTACGATGTTTTGTAATTTCAAAAGGAATCAAGAAAATGGACAGACACCTGGAATAAATGTTGCTTACTAATTCAAGTGATTTCAGTAAGAAAAAATTAACATTGACCCCAACGATTACAACTCCTGCACTCCAGTAGATATCAATAATGTCTCACTGTTCATTGCATTGTCCAGAAGCTTCTAGTAGTGGCGGATTTTTTCCTTATCGTGTCTTTTTCTATTTTCTAATTTTATGTCTTATATGTATAATTTTATTTATTTATTTTTTTTATCGATTTATTTTATTAGTTTATTTTATTTAAGTATCACATAACAATATACCAAAAACACGGACGATAACATCAACGTCAATTACAGCCAACATCAACGTCAATTTGATGTTATTATTGGATCGAAACATATGTATGTGGATGGATGGCCATCGATAACTGACAATATTGACAATTTTAATATCGATTTGCAATAAAACACAAAAAGTAACATTGTATTGTATAGACGAAGACAAATGGAATAAGGGTGATTAATTTCATACTTATGTTAATAAAAATATAATTTTATTATAATGTATATATTTACCATATATCTTCTTTTATTATAATTAAATAATAATTTCACACGACACAAATCATAATTAGGTTTTCGTAAAGTTATTACAGTCAAGCGTTACGGGATATGTTAATTAGAACCTGAAAAATATATATGTGCGGAGACTGGCTTAAAGTGAAAGATTCACTGAATTTATATTCGGATATTGTAATATCGCACGCTAGGAATAAAACGTGTTAACTAGCTAAATGTTTAAAAATATCAGAGCTATAATTACATTAAATATTCGTAGGCCCAAACTGCCTGTACATCCTGCAACTTTCACTCAGCGGCAGAATAGATTCTTGTTTTAGTATGTTTTAGTAAGTTTAACTTCGTATTTTTTAACTAATACAATTAGTTATTAAAACAGTTAAATTAACTTTTCTATTTGCACCTTATTTAATCTACGCGATCAGCATTAAATGAATTTCGGTATTCGTGTGTACGTACAACGTACGTAAACAGTCTGCGATTAGTCTTATCTCTTATTTTGTATAAGTGCGGATATTCTAATACTTTTGAGCATTTTATTTCGAAAACAACTTAATGTATGTACTATATATGTGTAATCTTACCACCATTGCTTAAGGATTTAATGAGAGTGAGTAATTCGAGAAAATTTCTAATAAGTAACCGCACTTATCCTCAGTTTATGTGTCCCTAAAACTGAATTTATTGTGGTTTCATTTATTTTTTATTTCAAAATTTTTATTAAAATTAATATACAAATTCAATCTGTAGAAACAAATAAGGACACCCTATTTTATTTTCAAAACAGTTAAAGAAGATTATATAATAATTTCAGTTATAATCATATTTTATAGTGTAGAGACACCGGTATATCATACTTGAATTAATTTTCAAATATTTAATATGTATTTTATTTTCGCAAACCGTTTATATTTTGAAGACTTTTTTTCGTTAGTTCGTTCTTTATTTAAATAAGGAACATAATGTTTTTTTTTGTTTTTCATTTATTTACTTAAATGACAGCATATTGCAATAACTAATGCTGCGTTTTTTTTTATCAGATTTATTTAAAAGATTTATTTATTTCGGTATTCAATACCATTGTATTCAACGCCATAGTTTTTAATACAATTTTCGGTTAGTTACTCAAGGACTGGCAACGACTAACTCAGTCTGACTGCCAATATTGTATATCGGTTTTATACTGCCTTATTTTTATGTATGAAAACTGCACGATCCTTCCATTAAGTGTTGTTTTTTTTCTTGACCTATAATTTGTTGTTAGTGTATATTCTTGTTTAGCTTTGCTTGTAATTCCTTGCACTGACATAAGATTGTCGTTCCACGGGCACATTATTCTATTTGAATCTTAGAAACCGATATATTTAGCTATCTGATAGCTTTGCAGATTCCTACTAATAAGACTTCAACATGGATGTAAATCCTTTCTGATTCGTAGACGAATCTATCAATCCTTTACCCTTTGTACCGGATGGTAATAGGTCCAGTGTAGCTAGCTTATGCGATCCGCATTAAGATGTTTGACTTTAATTTTATTTTGTTTATCTCAACCCCACATCTCGAGTAGGTTGTCGTCAACTTTCAGTTTACTTTTTGCGCCAAATTGTTCAAATGGTGTTAATTTTGTTATCCTATGGACGCAAGAGTTGATTATTTATTTTAGTTGACCTACGCACTTAAACCACTTGGACGATTCATTTAATGAAACCTTACTAATAGTCGTCAAATTTGTTCTATTAAATCGATCGACTTGCCAATCCCGGTTGTTACACCAGTTGTTGTCACCAGATGTTCAACATTTGCTTCCCGTCGAATATCACTCAACGCATTTGATGGACTCCGAGCCTTTGTTACTTATGATTCTAGTTGGAAATTCAAAAGCAAACTTCCAAATTACGTTTGTAGTTCTTTTGAGTAAGAGCCACACAAACACAGACGCAAGCTTCGTAATAATTCAATGATAATAATTCATACATAAATACATAAAGCACTAGTTTATGGAATTTCTTAATCCTTATTTAACAAAATCGTTATTTATATCTCTTGTTCGACCTATTCTAGAGTATGGTTCTTTTATATGGGATTCTTCTTTCAACGTATGTATAGGCTTTTCTGTTTTTGTTTTGATTTTGTTCCCTCCTCCATTGAGTTCGGTACCAGTAAAGGATGATTACCGCCAACATATTCATAAACAAGGCCAACTTTTAATTCATAGTCGTTAAGGCTACCTAGCTGGTAGGGCTGCTGCCGCCGCTTTCAGAGGCTCATTATCTTTTACATAATTTTGCTGTTAATTATGTGTGTATTGTGTAGGTGTCAACCGGATATTTACTTATACAGTTTTGTTGCATTCGATTAGAAAGATCATGTAAAATATTGCACCACAAATCCTGCACATTCATAATCCACTACGCTACATCGTTTTTGTCAACTGTTTACTTAAAAGCTGCCCAATCTATCACTATGCGTAATAGTAAATGTCGAACACCTTCCACTCGCTTCTTTATTAAATTTTGAGCTGCAATTATAACAATAATTTTGATTATCAACCGCGAATTTTTTCATCAGATTATGATTAATTTTTTTTCACGTTGTACCATTGTTCATAAATTAACTTTAAAATGTTGGAAACATATTCGTAAAACAATTCCGAATATTCCTTTTCCGTTTCCGACAACATTTTGTATACATCGAAACTATCATAGTTTCTATCGAATTCTACGATTAACCTATTTTTCAATTGTTCATAATTTGATCCACTTTCAGTTTCTATAAATATTTCTGGCGATCCCGTTATTTTATATCTTGCTTGTAATTCGTAAGCCTTAGCGTTTTCCTCAAACATCACTTACAATTTTTGCTAAGATATCAACTGTTATAATATTGTTACGAAAATGGAAATGGTGTAACTTCGTTTAACATTAAAATGTTAAACAAAAGCTACAAAAACAAAAACAACGGACTTGTTTGCCTGATTGACAAATAAAAAGGAATAAAACAACAATATCAGTACAACGAAAAAGGGATAAGCAAGTAAACAACAAACAACAACGACAGCTGGGACAAGCGTAAACAACCTACACTAACAACAAGCAAGCAAACATATATGAATGTAAACATGTTGTTTACATTCATAGAATTCTCTTGAAGGCGAAGACTAGAACCTTCGCCTACGAGAACATTCATCAGACTGTTTACGTCGCTATATAAAAGAAAAGGCAAAACATTGGAAGTCAGGGTAAAGTTCAGTCTGTCTTGTGTGAAGACGCTGTGCGTGAGAAGAAAGCAATCGTTTACGTCGTGATATAAAAGGCAAAGCAAAGCATGAAGGATCGGAATAGAAGTTCAGTCAGTCTTGTGTGAAGACGAGTTGCGTGTGTGAAGTAAACCAATCGTGGGTTTGAAGATCTCCGTTACAAAGATCTGCAGAACAATTGTGTTATAATTGTTATTGTTTATCGCAAAGGGCATAAACAAAGGAATAACAAATAAAGCAATTGTTGTTATTACACTCAGTTGTGAACAGTGGCACACAAAAGTTGTGTGATTAATAAAGGATTTTAATTAAAATTAAATACAAATTTATTTTTATTTTTATTTGCAATCTACGAGCTCATATTTTAAACGTTTTTAAAAGGTAAAAACGTAACAATATTTATAGTGTTTGCTTTTGTCTTCATGTATTTTTAACGTAAGATACTTTACTAATTTACTCAAATCATTTTCCATTGCCATTGTTGTTTGACTATCTGCACGTTATGTATTATTATTTTCTCTGCATTAAATTCTACTTCACTTATTTCTCTATCTACATAACATAATTGGCCATTACAACCCTTCAGTCAGGATTACGCCTAGTTTCTCACACACTTATGTTGTGTGTGCCTAATTTTATACATGAGTGGCGGGACCTACAGTTTAAAGTCGACTCCGAACGACAGATTTTTTTGAGAAACTTTTCATGGCAATTTTATTTACTCTCAGAGTTTTTGCCAGAAATCTGCTGAGAGGAAGTCGCCGAAGAAATATTTTTTTTTCATTTCGTTTTTTTTTTTATGTCTGACCGGGATTCGAACCCTGGCCTTTCGTCTAATAAGCCAACACACTACCTACTAGACTACGGCGACTTCCAAATGTAATAAGCGTATATTAAATTTACAGTTTCTTATAATTAAGAGGTTATTAATTAATATTTACAAAGTTGGTATTAATTATTGATTGTATTTCTCTATCTGTGACCCGTTATTTACACATGCAAGTGCAAGTACGAAAAACTCAATACATTCATATTTTTTCAATAACACATTTTTTCGAACTTGCAGCTCAACTTACAAAAATGAATTTTTGTTAATATCAGCAAGTAAAAAAAATTGTATGAATTGCTGCAAACTAATAAATATGCTTTTACTCAGTTGGGCCATTATACGTTTTATTTATTTATTATTAGTTTATGGCTATGCATGTATATATAAAATAATGAATTAAAATATATTAATAAAAAACAACAAAATTAAAGAAAGAAGAATTTCAGTTAAACGTTTAAATAAAAACAAAATTTAATTCGAATTTTTAATTAAAAAAAGTATAAAATGTATACAATGTATAAAAGTATAAAATCTCTGAAATGTCGGACAATAATCAAAAACAGGAGTTAGGTTTCCAAAGTCTTAACTTTATTGAACATTCCAATGGGGAAACCAAAATGCTTGCGATGTTTGTAGTACACATCGCCTCAATAGCATCTACTATTACTGGGAGATTGAGATTAAACATTTAATGCGATCCAAAGGAAACTCACAGGACTGGCAGCGGATTTTCTGAGAAGAGAAAACCCACCAGATTGGAAATCGGTACGAAGTGCTCTACTGGAGAAATTTGGAGAATAAAGCTTATATCAGCGCTTATCCTGGAATTGACTAACATAAGGTTTAATAATAGTGTAAAAACATTGTGTGATACTCTAAACATCGAAATCTGTAAAATTATATATTTTATTGAATTAAGCGAGGAGTCTGAATTTAGTAAAACCATTTATAAACTAGAAACAGACAGATTTAACTTAGAAGATTTAAGAAAAATCTTGCTATACCATAATATGTGCCTTACTTAATTCCCATCCAGTATCAGATTATAAGTCTGGCATAAAAAAGTAGTTCGTATTTATTTGAGTATAAAGAAAGAATATTTCAAAGGAATTTTCAAAATGCAAAATTATCAACCTACACCAAATATATCCCTACCCGTCTCAATGTCACCGGTCAGTCATCAAAAACGAAATATGAAAAAATATTTCTTCGGCGACTTCCTCTCAGCAGATTTCTGGCTAAAACTCTGAGAGTAAATAAAATTGCCATGAAAAGTTTCTCAGAAATCTGTCGTTCGGAGTCGACTTTAAACTGTAGGTCCCGCCACCCATGTATAAAATTAACACACACAACATAAGTGGTGTGAGAAGCTAGGTCGTAATCCTGACTGTAATGTAATTATGTAATGGCCAATTAGGTATGTATGTCTCAATGTCACACGAATTTTCCCCAACCTTTTGATTATATACACCAAAGTCAAATAGGTTATCCTAGTTATGTACCATCTAATTTTCCACGAAAATCACCTATAAGTTGAAGAGAAAAAAGTAAATGGTCTAGGCAGATCGAATTATTCTAATCAATCTAGAATCAGGAGATATGGAGCACCTGTACCAATAGAACAGGATAACTGAAATTTTCATTTACGACCTCTCAAAAATTACCCTATTTAACAATTTATATAAACAACTAACACAGGATCTGCCTATTATAAGAAGAAATACTTTGCCGTCGGTGATAGAAAAAACACAGCCAACTATTTTAAGTACAGCTACATGTTTCATTATCTTGGATTCAGTTCACTACATTTGTCTGTATAATAAGTATATATTATATGATAACTACGAACAAATTTATAAATTTTGAACTAAAAATTTTGAACGCGCAAATTAATGTTAGTAGAAATATTTCAGTTTTATATGACTTTCAATATCAAATCGGAAAATACATTATTAGCGAGCGGTGCTATGAACTTGCGTAGCAAAAATTTAATATTTATGCAAATGAAGTACATGAAGCAAAATATTTTTTTCGAATAGATCACTTCAATCGGGAAAAGCATGAATCTTTAGTCAAGTTGTTACGTAAATATAATAATATATTCCATAAAGAAGTTGAAAATTTGACCTCCACTCATGCAACTACATATTGCATTAAAACATGAGGACCCAATATATAGCAAATCCTACAGATACCCTGAAATCCATAGGAAAGAAGTAGATCGCCAAATAAAAGAAATGTTAGGCCGGAACATTATTTGCCACAGTACCTATTCATCATACTCACATCAATATGGAAGTTGCCTAAAAAACATGATGCCTCAGGGAGGGATAAATTGTGGATTGTAGCGGATTATAAGAAATTGAAAGATATTACGACAGCCGATAGATACCCTATTCCAAATCTGGAGGACATTTTAGATAAGTTGGGGAGGTGTCAATACTTCTCAACAATAGACCTAGCTAACGGCTTCCATAAAATAGAGATGGACCCTGCAGATGGGAAAAAGACCGCATTTTCCACGACCAATGGATATTTTGAATTTTTGAAAATAATCCATCAACATTTCAAAGGTTGATGATCGAGGTTTTAGGAGATCGTTTTAGTAAGCATTGCTTAGCCTATCTCGACGATATTATCATGTTTAGCTCATCTCTGGTTTGTCAGAGACAAATTTAAGGATTCAATTAGGTAAGAGAGAACTTTTGAAAAGGGAAGTTAAGTTTCTGGGTCCTTTGGTGTCAAACCGAATCCTAGAAATATCAGTGCCATCATGAGATATCCAATACCAAAAACAGAGAAAGATATAAGACAGCTTCTAGGCTTAGCTGGGTTTTATTGGAAGTTCATAAATGATTTTGCTCGAATAACAAAACCTTTAACTACCTGTTTGAAAGCGGAAATAAGACAGATTATAATGATAGAAATTATATGGTGTGGGAAACCAAGTATTTTCGCCGTTCCACTTTGATAGGAAATTTTTAATAAAAAGTAAACCCCTTCAGTGACTTCACAATCTAAAGGAGCTAAATGTCAAACTCGAGAGATGGATAATTAAGCTTAATGAATTTGATTTTGATATAAAACATATTCATAACATGTATAGGGAGCGATGGAATGCATGCAAACAAGGCAAAGTTTTTGACTGTGGCGACCACCAGGACGATCCTTCTCTTGCTGTATTCAATTTGATACGCAGCCTACTCGTGGCCCCTCCAGTATGGCATTCTAGCACCCGCTAGGTGTTAACTAATGCGTGCAGTGAAGTCCAATCCCCTGGACGTTAAATTTGGGTTGTGCGAAGGGTTTAGAACTTACCACGTATGAAACAACAACAAAAGCTTCTGCAAATATCCCCTCACAAGGTGACGACCACGGCAGACTATTTAAGAATAGGCACATGGACCATCCACACCCTTCACAGGGTAGGCGCTTCGGCCCAGCTGGCGAATGCCCTCATTAAAAGTAGGGCGGACATTACTGCCATGCAGGAAATACGATGGATAGGACAAGGATGCAAAAGGCTGACATCTTGCGATGTGTATTACAGCTGCCATGTTGATAAGCACGAAGTCGTATGCGGTTAATAAAAGACTTCGCCACCTTATCTCTGGGTTCACGCCTATGAACGAAAGAATAGACACAATCCGCATCAGAGCAAAATTCTAAAACACGCCCCGACGGAAGAAAAGTACGATGTAGTTAAACACGCCTTCTACGCTAAACTCGAAGACGTATTTGATAAGTCCATAACGGTCCATAACGGTCCATAACGCCAAAATTGTTCTCAGAGATTGTAATGCAAACGTCGGGGGGAAGGGATCTTTGACCCCACTGTCGGATAATTCTGCCTCTATGCGAACACTAGCTCCAATGTTACGAGACTGATCAATTTCGCCGCGGCGTGTAACATGGTAGCACCAAGTTTCAGCATCTCCATATTCACAAGGCCACTTGGATGTCCCCAGATCGATCAACATCCAATCAGATTGATCATATTGTGATTGACGGAAGCAAGTTTCCAGTATACTAGATGTGCGCACATTTAGAGGTCCAAACATCGACTCAGATCACTACCTTGTCTCAGCCAAGTTTTTCTGCGCGCTCTAGTACTTTGTAAAAGCTGAACGTTAAGAAGCTGCGATCACAAAGGCCAGCTGAGGAGTTCACCGCTCAATTCTCAAATAAGCTCCGTCGTTCCCTATCTAATCTCAGCGGCGTTGGTGAAATGTGGGCCAACATCTTCCTCTCTTTGCTCACTACTGCGGAAACAGTCCTTGGTTTTGAACGCCCACCTAAACGAAATCAATGGTACGACGAGGAGTGTCGCGAAGCAGCTGCAGCGAAAAACGCCGCATACAAGAAAACGTTGCATAATGTCACTCTGGAGATCAAGCGCAGGATCACTCCTGCCAACAGGTGCTACTATGATCTCAATAGGTAATTGAGTAACAGAGGCGTCTCTCGTACGACGAAGCAGTGCTTCTTTATGGCGCAGAGGCATGAACCCTATTAAGCACTGATCCTGCAACCTTGAAAGCATTCGAGAGAAATATCCTACGTAAGATCTTCGGTCCAGTGCGATTTAGCGAAGATTTTCGCATTTGATACAACAGTGAACTGTATGAGTTCCTTAATGACATAGGCGTTGTGCAACTTATTAATATCCAGCGGCTGCACTGTCTCGGCCATGTCTTTCGAATGGATGAGGATTTCTCCGGCGAGACAGATATATATATATATATGAAAAAAAAATATATATATAAATAATATTATATATATATATATATCATATATATCAGACATTTTATATAATATCGTATATTTTTCATATATTATATATCTATCTCGACGGAGCATATATATTGTTACGAAAATGAAAATGGTGTAACTTCGCTTAACATTAAAATGTTAACAAAGCTACCAAAAACAAAAACAACGTACTTGTTTGCCTAATTCACAAATAAACAAAAATAAAACAACAACATCACTGCTGCGGTTACATTCCGTTACGGCAGATAAACTGAGGCTTCAAGGGTTAGTTATTCCAGCGTAAGAAACGTAAAATCAAAACTTATGTAGCCTTAAAAACGTTTGTATAGTTATAAAAACGTTACAAACGGGGCATATGTCAACGAAGGATGTAAACAAAAAAGAAAAAGAACACAAAGCAACACACATACGCACAAAACTCAATGCAAAGAAATTGTTATACACACATTTGCACAAAGTACCAATCGAGCCTTAATTGGAAGTTATATTTACTTCTTAAATTTTATGTTATTATTTTATTTATTTTTATTCTCATGATATAATGGAATATTAAATTCTTGGTTTAATCTGAGTCAATAATTCAAATATTTTTTTTATTAAATTGCAAATCAATATCTCTAGATAGAATAGTAATAATAAAAAAATGATTATGAACATTAGAGAATATGAGAATATGTATTTAAAAATTTTAAAGATTAAATAGAAAAGTACCAAAAAGAGCATTTGCATTACATACATAACATAATTAACCATTACAACCCTTCAGTCAGGATTACGGCCTAGCTTCTCACACCACTTATGTTGTGTGTGTTAATTTTATACATGAGTGGCGGGATCTACAGTTTAAAGTCGACTCCGAACGACAGATTTTTGAGAAACTTTTCGTGGAAATTTTATTTACTCTCAGAGTTTTTGCCAGAAATCTGCTGAGAGGAAGTCGCCGAAGAAATATTTTTTCATATTTCGTTTTTGATGTCTGACCGGGGATTCGAACCCTGGCCTATCGTCTAATAAGCCAACACACTACCTACTACATTAGTCATAATAATAACAATAATAATTAAAAAAAATCATTTTTACGTACAAATTTAAGAGATTAATATATATGAAAGTACCAAAAAGCAGAATTCGTACCACCTCGTCACTAAAAATGCGTACATATTATTTATTTATTTTGTTGAAATTGTTGTGGGGGCACAATAAATATATAACAATAAGTATTTATTTTTTATAAAATAATTTTTTATTATTATTATAATTAAAACTTAAAAATTTCATTATATGCATGCAACAATTTAAAAGTTTTATATAAATAAACATGAATGTACCAAAAGAGGGCATTTGTGCCGCAATGCAACTCTGTATACAATAGCCCCATCACTCATGTTCAAATGTCAAGTAAAAACGTGAGAGAATTCTGTTTTATACAGATCGTCCCGTTTTGCTAAGAGTTTTGAACGTTTCGGTTAAGCGTTTACATTCCATCTCCATATGATTAAAAAAGAACGTCCTTTATGGTAGTTACGGATTGCGATAATGGGTAACTAGCACTTAAACCTAATTATAATTTTTTTTTTTTTTAATCGGCAATATATAATTACATCAGGTTAATTTACCTGACCCTCATTGGACAGTTGTGTACACTTGCACACCCAAGGACCGTTGCCTAAAATAACACTCGTTATTTCATGGTCCTTCTCCCCGCGAACTCCCCGCAACCTATGGAACAATTTCATGCTCCTTCAATTTTGTCTCTCCCCAAACCTATGGAATAAACTCTACTCAAGAGAGAAAACAAAAATTCTATTTTCCCACAATATCCCATAATAAAGATCAACAACAACACCGCTGGAATCGTTCTCTCACTGTGGATTCTAATTTAAATAAAGGAAAAATAAGGAGAATGAGGTATGTAAACTAAACATACATTAATCATTACATTTGCAAG
>QOCX01002285.1:0-18033 GCA_005959815.1 Sarcophaga bullata | reverse complement strand
TTCTGTATTTTTACACTTTATTCGTCTTCGTTTTAATTTTCGTTTTAATTTTGAGTTTAAAATACCCACATAAAAATGTTCCTTCTTGATTACAAGTTTTCAAACCGAACGGAGTAATGTAAAATTGATTACAAGAATTAAAATTCAGAGAATTTATTATCATTACACGCTTTGTATGAAAATATATTGGCCTTGAACTGTTTGCTATGCAAGCAGCAGAAATGTTTTTCAATAAAATAAAATACCAAACAAATTAAATTAGAAGACAGAAATTTTTTTGTAAAGTCTAATCAAGACTGCTGTGCTGCTTACAAATAACGAAAGACTGATTAAATTTCAATTTAAAAGGTCTTTAGACTTAAAAATTCCAAAAGAAAAATTGTATTTTTAGTTGAATTGGTGGTTTTTTATCTGAAATTAAACATTCTCTTCAATATTCTCTTTTTCTTTTATTTAAAACCCAAGTATATACACGCAAAGAAATAAGTCTACATACACTCACTGCTTACACGCTGCTATGTAGACTTTTTTCGAAAATTTCTTATCAAATTGAAATAGGTATTCTAGGGTTAATTTAAGGCAGTTACAATTAGGAACTTTTGAAAACAAAAACGAATGTTAAAAATAACCTAGAAATTATTAAACAAAAAACAAAAATAATTTTAGCAGGAAAAAGTATGTGAGATTTTTTTCTGTGACTGTAAGACATGTTTTACGGCAAAACTTTATTTAATTAATTAAGCTAACACAATTCAAATACCAATACAATAACTATATGAACACTTAAGATTTTTTTTAATCAAAATAAGCAAAATATAAACATCTTGTCATTTTAAACATGAATGATAAATGTGTTCCCAAAGAACAGCTCTCCAAGCAATCAAACTGATTACACAACAGATCTAAAAAGAAAATTTTAAGACAGAACATTTTGAGATGAATATAGTGACACGGGTTATAACATGGCAAGGAAAGTCAGGGGGAACTTAAAAAATTGTAATAAAAACGAGTTCAAAAAGAATTGGATTCTCTTTCTCTCTTCCTACCTTCTCTCTCCTCTTCTCTCTTCAATAAAATAATGCTAGTAATTGCTGTTATCAACAACCAATACTCAGTTTCACTGTTTCGTTTTCTTAAATTTCATTGTTCCGATACATACAAACACATATTGATTTGTTTTTGTGTACGTTATGGTTCTAATAACAAACGAAACTATTTGCTATTATTCAAACGACACAGTAGAGAGTTATACAAAGTACAAAAAAAAAGACAAACAAATCAAATTAGGACAGACGAGGTCAGAGAAAAAAAAAATAATAATACATAACAGGTCGCATATACGTACGTCTACATATGAGAATGAGAGAAGAGAGAAGATGAGAGAGAGAGTAAATTTATTCTATTTGTAGGTTATTTCCACCATATTGTTATAGAAATTGTCTATCTCAAGAAAGAAGAAACCTTTTGTGCTTCTTCTATTGTATTCGTTTCGTTTCGTTTCGTTTTTGTTTTGTTTTTGTTTTTTTGTTTTCACTTTATTCCTTTATATAATCCTGACTCTCATCATGCTCAAGTAAATAAATAGTGACAATAATTTTTTTTTATATTTTTCCCATTACTAATTATCGTATGTATGTGCTTATATTGTGTGAATATATGTGTGTTGGTAAGCATACGTAGGGAGAAATATGAAAAAATATGTATGTGTTAAATAAAACGCCATGAATAAAGTTTTTGAAGAGCAAAATACACTCGTTCACATACTTATTTTAAAACGTCTATAGAAATGGACTTTTTTTCTTATTTATGGAGGTCATATGTCAGAATAAAAGAAACTTAAATACAGTCATGGTCAGCGAGTTAGAAGACATAATAAAATGAGAATTGTTAAATATTTAAATTATAATTTAACGATAGGAAATTTAAAATTTATTAAAACTCGAATTGCTGCTATTATGTTAGGCTAACATAGAATCAGGCAGACGAATAAGAGTTTACTCTGACTTACTTGCGTGACCAACCATTTAAGTGAAACCAGCCAATTTCTAAGAAGATGTGGCAATTTAAGGCAACTTTTGCATATACTCCAGATACCGAATGAAATATTCTGCATAGAGTTTCTATTGCATTTGATCATACATACATACATTACTGAATTTCAACCATTAATAACCTTACAGACTAGCTCTCACACCGCTATATTGTGTTTTTAACTTTATACATGGGTGGCGGGACCTACAGTTTAAAGTCGATCCGAACGACAGATTTTTGGAAACTTTCATGGCAATTTTATTATTTCTCAGAGTTTTTGCCAGAAATCTGCTGACAGGAAGCCGCCGAAGAAATATTTTTTTCATACTTCGTTTTTGACGTCTGACCGAGGATTCGAACCCTGACGTTTCGTCTAATAAGCCAACACACTACCCACTAGACTACGGCGACTTCATTTTATCACACATGAATAGTAAAACCATGCTATGATGTAGTGTTCACCTATCCACTGCCAATGCAGCTTCTATAAAGCATGCTCCTATATCTCCTATTATTATTGCTATCATACAGTTAACTGAAATAGCTTTAAGTAGTGATCAAAATTTTGTAATTTTGTTGTAATCTTATGATCCTCTTTCCAGGACAAAAAACGTAGCGAATTTATTTGTTTTCATTCTCTTAAGGTTCCCTTTTAAGTTACATACCAACAAGGAAACATGGATTCCATTTAGTGTTTCTGCAATATTCAAAAATGGCAGTTTTATTGCGATAAAAACACTAGAGTGTCGTTGCCTAAAGTAGTCTTAATGAACATAATATATACGAATAGGAAATCTGTTAGTGTTTTACGGATAAATATCAGTTAGACACGTACGTAGTGGTTTTCA
The DNA here is from genome assembly GCA_005959815.1 of Sarcophaga bullata. Classification (NCBI taxonomy): domain Eukaryota; kingdom Metazoa; phylum Arthropoda; class Insecta; order Diptera; family Sarcophagidae; genus Sarcophaga; species Sarcophaga bullata. The sequence continues at coordinate 15,154 of QOCX01002285.1, read as the reverse complement.
AGAGCAGATACACATTGCCATCCTTGCAGTCAAACAGACAAAAAAGTTTTTTGAAACATTGCATACACAATGCAGCAATATGAGTAAGCAGAAGAAGTTCAGAAGAACTATTCCGATTAGAGAGGAGTGGTACAACACAACTCGTTAACGATTCTGAATAAATCTTTACAAATGGTTCGTCACAGAATAGTGATGAGAGAGTACAAATCGGAGGGATGATTATTAGAAAATAAAAGAAAGATTTTGGCATACAAGAGTACCTTTTGAGTAACGAGTTACAGTTCTACATAATTTACTTAATTGGTCATCACAACCCTTTAGCCAGGATTACGTCCTAGCTTCTCACAACATATGTTGTTAATATTATCCATAATTGGCGATACCAACAGTTTAAAGTCTACTCGAACGACAAGGCTTTTGAGTAACTTTTGATGGCAATTTTGTTTATTTTTAAAGTTTTTGCCAGAAATCTTTTGAGAGGAAGTCGATAAAGAAATATTTTTTGTCTGTCTGAACCCTGAAGTTTGAACCACAGGCCAACACACTACCTACGTAGACTACGGCTTATTTCTAAAGGAAGCCGTCGAAGAAATAAGTTTTTTATACCTGTCGTTTTATTCGAGATATATGGCCAGGGGCTTAAACCGTGGCCGTTGCCGACGTACAGCATTAGTCCGGTAATTTGCAAAGCAGATGAACTGAACCGTATATTGAATAACCTCTGCACTTATGCATCAAATGTAGAAATGAAATGAAAAATTGGGCAGTAAAAAGTTTAAGATTTCGCTGACGCATTAGACGCAACGTCAGATGTGGCGCAGGTACATACATAATAATTGGGCCATTACAACCCTTCAGTCAGGATTACGGCCTAGCTTCTCACACCAACTTATGTTGTGTGTGTGCTAATTTTAATACCATGAAGTGGCGGGACCTACAGTTTAAAAGTCGACTCCGAACGACAGATTTTTTAAGAAACTTTTCATGGCAATTTTATTTTACTCCAGAGTTTTTGCAGAAATCCTGCAGAGATGAAGTCGCCGAAGAAATATTTTTTTCATATTTCGTTTTTGATGTCTGACCGGGGATTCGAACCCTGGCCTTTCGTCTAAAATAAGCCAACACACACCTACTAGACTACGGCCGACCTGTAGTCTAGTGGCGCAGGTAGTCTAGCAAAACTGGTCTAAGTTTGCTTAATTCAAAAGAACAACCATAGCATGGTTAGTACAGGTAGGTTAGTGTCAGTAGGATAGGGGAGAAGAGGCAATATAACTAAAAGGCGAAGCAGAAAAAACAAGCACCATGGTCTGACACATACAAATGAGCTTTCGTGCTGTCGGATTAAGACATTAAAATTTTAGACGCTTTAATAATGAAATCCAGGCTTAGGCATGCAACAGGCAACGAGTGTTATCAAGTCTTTCTAAGAGTAGCCACTTTCATTCATTTATATACTGTGTTCATAACTAGCCCGTCAAGCAATAGTAGTCGTATTCCCAAGATGTTCTTCATTCATCATACAATAAAAATACAATTTTTAATAAAACGTTTCTAATTTGCTTACCATGCATGTAGTTTAATAACCTACCCCCTACAGTATATACATATCTACCATATACGACATTATTATCGATTTTCTATAAGCCCACAGGCCCATACACATACACATATATACATAACTTTTAAAAGCCCATTCAGATGTACATATACACATACATACATATAATATTTGTAAATGTAATTGTTTTACGATTTTCTTTTTCCACACTGATTAAAAGAAATGAAGGGAAACGATTAACACATCATAAGCATTTGCTATTAAAAATAATCGCATATACATGTGCATGCCTGTACGCTCTCTCTCTCTCTCTCTCTCTCTCTCTGTATAAACAGAAACACACAGATATTGTGTCTCTATTATCGAATGTATATGCACATACACAGAAATATATTTTTGAAAGAGGAAGAGAACATTAATATAATGATTAACATGTCATTTTCATTTATTATACAACAACTGTTTATTGTTTTTAACAGTTCGTTCTCTCTGCCTCTCTCTGCCTCTCTCTCTCGTTTCTTCTATGGCTGCTCTCTGTGTTATTCACAGTTTATTTCTTTACTCTGCAGCTGATTTGTAGTGTGGTTATTAAAATTTGATTTGGGACCAAAAGAAAACCACAAACACATACAGTTACAGCCTAGCTCTTCATATGTGTATGCATACTAACACATGTACTGTATGTATGCTTTGTAAGTGTGTATATAACATTTCATTTGATGAAATTACTCCCCCAATATAATAATACTTAAAGTTTATGATTTTATTGAAGAGCGTAATACTTAAGCGAATGTGTCTCACTCAGTATGACGTATACATGCGTTGTTATGACCCAATGTTTTTTCTTTCTGTTGTTGTTATTAAACTTGCAATACATGATTATTATATATGTGTATGTATGGTATGTACATATGTATGCATATGTATGTGTGATATATATTAGAGGTTATTAAGTGGTGATTCTAGTGGCAGTTGTTGTGGTACTGTTATCGCTCGTCATGATGAGGCTGTTAGTTTAAGTGCTCCCATACATGCGGTTCTTGTTGGCCTTATAGTAGTAATTGATTAAGGTTAAGTATGTAATTTCATATACAAAAATGTAAAGAGAGAAGTAAAAAAAAAATATCGGAAATTTCTTTTACACCATTGCCTGCAAAATATACGAAATTATTGATCACTTTAAAGTGTAACACTTTAATCAAGCGATACTATTTTGAATTGTGGCCATGAGCAAGATTTTCTCTTTTTTGTTAATAAATTGGCTGTTGAAAGTGGTATTTGTTGGTCAGATTTTTTCCAATTTAAGAAATTGAATTTTGGAAACTTTAATTTGAAATGGTTTTCCAATAAGAGTCAACAAAATTGCAAAAGAACGTTAACCGTCACAGAAGACTTCATGCGCAAAGAAAATAGAAAGTAATATGATTTAAATAAAGAATACAAATACAAAATCCATTTCTAGACGTTTATCAATACAGCAGACATTCATTTTCTTTGACATATTTTGGTAACACACCTACACGTATATATAGACTGACTTAAGAGCCGACCCTTTTCAAATTATTTGAATGTGAATGAAATTGCTGACGGCTGTAAACCAAATCAATGAAATGGAACTGATACTCGGAATAATCGACTTTGTGTTTGATATCAGTGTGTGCAATAATAGATTATGTTTTGTTAATAAAAAAAAAAAAAATTTCTTGTAGAATATTTTATATTTGAAATCGTTTCACATCAGGCATTTAGCAGTTAGCCATTTCAGGCTAAAAATCACGAAGTATTGAAAGGTTTTCTAACTTTTCAGCAGATGGTATTTGGCGATTCTTGATTTCGGCGACTTGAAGTTTTCACACCAGACAGACACGTCTTGTCGTAATGCTTTTCGAGAGTATAACCAAGACAATTCACATTTGTAAGTTCTTTAGCTAGTCCACATATGGCCACAAAGCAGCATATGATCAGAGTGCGCTAAGACATGGTGAAAAAAATTAGAGTATAGTATTGTATCATAACTTTGGAAATTTTGTCATTTTTAGCGTTTATATTAGAACACTATTATTATTAGTCTAAAAGGCAGGGTTCGAATCCCCGATCAGACATCAAAAATGAAATATGAAAAAAAATATTTCTTCGGCGACTTCCTCTCAGCAGCTTTCTGGCAAAAACTCTGAGAGTAAATAAAATTGCCATGAAAAGTTTCTCAAAAAAATCTGTCGTTCGGAGTCGACTTTAAACTGTAGGTCCCGCCACTCATGTATAAAATTAGCACACACAACATAAGTGGTGTGAGAAGCTAGGCCATCCTGACTGAAGGGTTGTAATGGCCAATTATGTATTTATGTATGTATGTATTAGAACACTATAATACTGATCTTTAACTCATATGCACGACAAATTCAAGTCAAGGTAGACGATGTACTTTGACACGTTGATTTCAGCATGAAGCCCATACAGTGAATAATTCGCTCGAATTTTTTTAGCTTAAAATCTCCTAGCAAAACTTTAACTTTTTCGATTGTAAATAGATGAGGATATAAAAGTAACGTAGGCAATATTTATGTGTGTGAAGTTAAATTCGAATTTGAAAATCCAAAACGCAATCCATAAATTTTATCAACGCCACATTTGGCTTTAACTGAACAAAATTTGCTCTTAACAGAACAAAAATAACCCTTAATAGAGCACTGTTAATTGTTTAACAGTGAAAATAAGACTATTGACATGAAGTTTAATTCGCATTATGGTCATTATTATTTGTAAACAATAATGTTGAAATGAAAAGGACGGTTGGTGGGGATGGAGGACGGAATTATTCCAGTGGACTATCATGTACATATAGTCTGTATGGTGTACTATTTCTTATATCTTCCAAAATGGCCACTGATCTCCTAGAGAATTTTCAATAAAAAAAATTGATAGTTTCAAAGCCAATTTTCACAATACCATTTGACTTTATGTGGGACTATTTCGCTGATTATATAAAAAGGCCTTGGAACCTTCCTTCGAGTATGATATGGTACTCCTAGACCTAGTATATGCCCTAAAATTAACTCCTAAGCAAGTGACCTTCTTCAGATTGATACTGTTAAACCTCTAACAGTGCTCTGTTAAGGGCAAATTTTGCTCTGTTAAGAGAAAATTTTGCTCAGTTAACACTGAATGTGGCGCTGCTAAAATTTGTGGATTGCGTCTTGGATTTTCAAATTCGAATTTATCTTCACACACATGGCAATATTTATTCTCCTTCAAACAAAGTTAAGCAGAAAGAACACGAAATAATTTGAACGCTAAATATTGCGTAAGTGAAAGAGAGCAAAGGGAACTTTCTCAGCAGGCTTTGTCAATATTCTCTATTATGTTGTCTTTCACATTAAAAGATAGTTTATGATGTCATGATTTAACGATTCCTGTATTGGTCTTAGAGACGCTGATTTGTCGACCAGAAGTTTGAAGAAAATGCAATAAAGTCTATCATACAATTGAAAATTATCTGCGCTTTTCTTCGCTAAATGTTAGCAAATTATTTCAAAATGAAATCCATTTTAATTGTGAACAAAAAGAAGGCATAACAGGTCTCCTCGTTTGATGCTAGTTAGCGCAGGAAATTATTCATGATTTATACTGCCACTCTTCACAGCTCTCGCAGGAGCGTTGCACTTCAATCTCATTGATAATTTTTGATGCGGCAAGTTTTCTAACGCTTGTCGTATTATATTGCAATCAGATTATGACGCCATTAACCTTTAGGATGAATTATTTACAGTGGCAACTGCAGAAAGAAGGAAGGGATAACAGGTGTTCTCGTTTGACGCCTGTTGGCCACTCTACATAGCTCTCGCAGGAGCTTTATCTTATTGCACTTCAATCTCATTGATAATTTTTGATTCGACAAGTTTTCTAACGCTTGTCGCAAGGCTTCGTCGTCTCAAAACCCCAGGTCAGACATTTCCAACAAAAAATATTTCTTCGGCGACTTCCTCTCAGCAGATTTCTGGCAAAAACTCTGAGTGTAAATAAAATGAATATAAAAATTTTCTTAAAAACATGTCGTTCGGAGTCGTGTTTAAACTGTAGATCCTGCCAATCATGTATAAAAATGAACATACACAACATGAGTGAGAGGGAATCTAGGTTGTAATCCGACTAAAGGTTGTATTAACTAATTATTATACTTAATCATGTATAAGTATGTATGTGTTCGGTTAATGCAGTAGGGGTTAGCTTCGGATATGGGCAATATAAGACAAAAAATGCTGGCAAGGGCCCGATAAATATAAAGTCTTTCAAACCTCATGAAAGCAAGCTTAGAGTTGTAATTGAATTTATCACTTTGACATTAACCATTACGGGTACTTATTGATGAGTTTTAGAACCCTTTCTAACCTCTTGGGTACAGGTTTTGAGTAAGTTTTATCGAAATATGTTATTTAAAAGTGGTAATTAATCTTATTGGATATTAAAAATGTTTCACTTTGGTTATTTCATTTTATTTTCTAAGCATTGCTACTAAAATTTAAAAATTTAATTAAAAAACTTTTCTTTTGGCAGGTAAGTTCTACTTCTGTTATAACAATAAAGGTGGACTTTTACAAAGGTTTTTATGCAATGACTCATATTATTCTAAAAAACTTATATTTACAACTTAAATGTTATGTTTCTTTTAAACAAAACTGAATTTATTATTGACACTTTTAAAGAAAATTTATTTCCTTACATGCATAATATGCATATGCAACAGAATATTTGAATATATTTCTACTCAACATAAGTACATATCATATCTATGTATTGAACTAAAATATTTATTTCATTTACAACCATCGTATCTTATAGATTCTATGGAAATTTATTAGAACGTAGATGTCGTCCATATGATTTTTTTTCGTCCATTTACCACAATAATGTTAAGCTTCAACCCGACATGATATGGGACAAATCAACAAAGATATTTCAAAGTTCCACCCATACTCATCGCTTTTTCACCATATATGTACTCGTATATGTATGTGTATGCATTATTCAAAAACAGAGATAAATTGTAAATGAAACCCGGAACCACACTCAGCACAAAAATCAAAAAAAAAAAAAAAAAAAAAAAAAAAAACTACAAAAAACGATGACTGACTCCCTCTTAAATTTCATTCAATTTTGATGATTGTTGTTAGGTTTAGTAATTCCTATGTCCTGTTGTTTTAAATGTACAAGAAAATTGCGAGCTAAAACGAAAAAAAAACATGACTTTTAAATCAATAGCAAAAAAAAAATACAAAGTTGAAAGGCAAATAAACATTCATTATTCATCGCAGTTTTAGGAGTATAAAATAAATTCATGTCGTTTGTTTGTTTGTTTTAAAATTAACGAATGTGGTCACCTGTATTCCTTCTTACTTCTTCTCCTCCTTTTTTTTCATCCCTGGTGATATGCTCAAATATTCGTTACGTACTTTTCGGTATAACATAATTAGCATAGTGCGGCAGTGGGAGCTACAAGGAGTGACTACAACAGTTTCATGCGAATAAGACCAAAACTTATGCAACGATTGGCCTTGATAGTCTCATGATCACAAAGACTTTTCAAATTTTCATTGCCCTGGCATTTTTTTTCCCTTCAGTAGCTAAACACCAGCTAAAAGTCACCTTTACCTCAGCGCTAATGGTGCCTGAACAAGGGCATCTACTTTTATATAGAGCGAGCATATTAACACAAATATTACATGCCTGGTAACGGACAAGATGAATAATATTCATAACAAGCCTTCCGGTAATAAGTCTGAAACTTTCAAATTTTGGCACCTTCTTAACTACATATCCGACACTGCTCTGTTCATCGTTACTTGACTTCAGCTTAAACGTTAACCACGTTGCGTACGATGATTAAAACAATGCAAACGAAATTGCAATAAATTAAGACTAGAATTGTATTGCATTCGCACCTACTCTCCGAATATACTCCGGAGTGGTCACGATAAACTATTTGCTATAAAGATCTAAAGCATGGATACAGCACGTGATATATAGGCTTCTATTTTGAAGAACTAGAAACTAAAATCATGACTCGGATTGCCTGCGAAGGTACCACGCGATCAGCGGGTATATGATTCCGGACTAGTCGTATTAGTAAAGCGACATATAGGGATTGAAACCTCCTTTACTAAACTAAACAAATTCTCTAGACGTTTACCGGTTAAAATGAGTTTCTCATCAATCTAGGGGCCAATCAAGTTAGTATTATTACACAACACTTAACTTTACAGTGACAGAAACGTCACATCGACATACATGTACATCGGACTACCATCCCATCGATCTACAAGTTCTCTAGAGAGGGAAATCTGGAGTATAGAAGACGCAAATAAAAGCCACTTAAAGAACACTTGTCTTTCGTGTACACTTCGTTCTAGATGTCATAGCCTCCAACCTTATAGGATATTGGTGATAATAACGAATGCTGGTAAGTGGTGAAAAACATCAAAACGGAGAAACAATATTACATTTCGTGAATTCGGAGAACTAAATATTTAGGGAAGACACTATACCAGACAAAAATACATAAGAAGAACTTCACTGGAAGAAGGCTTAGGATGTTTATATAAACGTAGGTTGAAGATGAGCCAATTTTGAACCTTGTGTGTATGGGATAGCATAAGATATGGAACTTTATGATTAACTTCTCTATCTATTTTACACCAGCATAACAGGATAGTCAGTGAGCCTTTTTGGAGGCTTAATCAAGGCATTGATATTTGTTACTTGTTTAGCTTAGTTATAATACGGCCACATAGCAGCAGCTAAACAGAGCGCCCTAAGCGAACTTATAAGGCAAACTTTGTCGAAATACTCTATGGCGTTGCCTTTCACATTAAAAGATAGTTTATGATGAGATGATTTAACAAATTTTGTTTAAGTTTTTAAGACGTTGCTTTGTGATAACAGCAGTGGACTCTGCTGCTTGTTAGATTGAAGAGAGAAGGACAATGTCATTGTGTACAACTGGAAATGTTTATGTGCGTTATTTCGTTTGACGCCAGTTAGCCGTAGGAAAGGATTGACACTCTTCATATCTTTTGCAGGAGCATCAGCCTGTACTTCGATCTTGTTGATATTGCAATCAAATTTTAATACGGTTACTGATGGCTCTCAACGATGACATCTACCATCTACAATGATGAGAACTTTTTTTCTTTTTTTTTTTTTTTTTGAAGGAAGAACCCAGATTTACAGATTTTATTGGTCCACACTCGTTACTATTTATTCATGATTTTATTTTATTATGGTGGACCTATTTCCTGTTTAAAAATTTTCCTTCTCTGTCAAACTAAATATTCAAAAAATCATTGCCGAGGTCTTTTAAGACGCCTCTCGTTTTTTGAGTTACTTACTACGAGTAATACATTATTCTCCCAAAAGAAAAGAAAAAAAACATTGTAACTGTAATGGTAATAAAAAGGGGAGAAAAGAAAATAAATTTCACAAACACACACACACACACACGTACACAAAAAAAAAGTAAAAGAGAATGTTTATTGCCAACAGTGAACCAAAAAAAAAAAGTGAAATTTATTTGACATTCATTTTTTTTCTCTCTCTAAAGAGTACATGGCTTAACGTTTTAAAGAAAAAGCAACAACAATGTTTCTACATTTTAATGGCAGACAAACAACATACATTGTTGTTGATGTATTATAATATTTACATGCGTAAATGTAAATGTAAATGTAAATGTNTACATGCGTAAATGTAAATGTAAATGTAAATGTAAGTGCAAGTGTAGATGTAAGTAAAAGGGAAAGTATGGTAAATGGAAATACATGTTCAATATGTGTTGCCATATATGCGTGTATGTATGTTAAAGCATATGTGTCTGTCTATAAATGATTTTTGTTTATTATTGTACTGTCACTAAAGTCTCAACAATGTTTACAAACAGCCATAAATTTATAAACAAATAACACATACCAATATACATCATACATCATACACCATACATATATATGTGGTATGTACAAATGTAGCCATCTATCAATTACAATAAATCTATATCGGTTGGCTATAACGTTGTTTATATATGTACATACGTATGTATGTATGTACATATGCATGTACTCTTTATTGTGATTTGATATGACTGTTATAAGGGCACCATTTTCCATTCTCTTTGCTTGTGATTTTTGCTTGCTGTTGCAAAAGCTGTTGTCCTAGGAAACGTGTATGTTTGTATTGATTGTTTTGATAAATTTATTGTGTATCATCGCCTCGAGTATTAGGTGAGAATGAGGGTGACATGGTCTCTTGTATGTTTTTGTTTATAATTAATGTTTACGCATATGAAATGAAACAACAATAATGTTTTAATACAATATTTGTTATTGTTTTCATTACAAATAACGATAATTTTGATTGTTTGACTGTTTGTCATTTACTCAGTGTGATTATGACATTTAAATTCATATGGTATTTAGATTGAATTGTTGTTCTTGAGATTTAGAATTTTCTTGCCAAAATAATTTAATGGATCTAGCTTTCTTGTGATCATAAATTGAAACAATTCTGAAAGATTTTTTTGGCACTTAATGGCCTCCACGAATTGACCTTCACTTACATAATTAAATGTCATCTTTGTTGGCATTTCTGCCACATCAAATCACATCACCATAACCATTATGTGATGATATATTCTTATAATAATTTATGCAAATAATATCCACTAAGTTATGCAAATGATTTCCATTTCCATTTAAATTATTTACAAAAGTTTTAATTAATAAGCCTTGTAATCCTAAAGGTCTTAGTGATGGTAAATCATTTATTATTACAGATTAATGCGCTTAATATTCATATTTGAACAGACAAATTGATAGACAATATCATATTGGTTATGATAATAATGGTGGCATATGCTAAAACAAGTAAAAATTCAAATGAAAATCATTAAATATGTGCATGCGGAATATGATTTGATGGCTGTGAAATAACAATGAGTGTCATAAATAACAAAACAGTTGAATGAATGATAAAAAAAAAACCAATAATGACAACTGGAAAAAAAACTTATTAGAAAAACTGATAAAAAAAAATGTGAATAAATTTCTACAATGAAATCTATTGCTTTGAAAGGAAATGGAGAAAATGGTAATAATGTTCACATGAATGTTGAAAAAATCGTATGCAAATAAAAAAAATTTACTCTTAATAGTAATAGATTACATAGAATGTTGTAATATGTAACGGGAATTAAGCTTTTATTGATGGAAAGCCCAGTAAAACATTATTAAATAAATGAGATTTAAGCTCATAAGCAAGCAAGTAAAGGCAAAACATTCTTTAATTACATACATAACATACATAATTGGCCATTTTAAACCCTTCAGTAAGGATTACGGCCTAGCTTCTTACACCGCTTATGTTGTGTATGTTAATTTTATACATGAGTGGCGGGACCTACAGTTTAAAGTCGACTCCGAACGGACAGATTTTTTTGAGAAACTTTTCATGGCAATTTTATTTACTCTCAGAGTTTTTGCCAGAAACTGCTGAGTGAAAGCCGTCGAAGAAATATTTTTTCATATTTCGTTTTTGATGTCTGCCCGGGGATTCATTCTTCATTATTGTTTTCAAAAACGTAAAAACAACGTCAATGTTTGATAAAATATATTTGAAAAGTTTGAAGAGAATGAGCCTATATCAAACGTAAAATGGCTAAAAAAAAACCAAATACGACCTCTTACTGGAAAACAAAGATGTTCATCTCTAAGTAATATTAAATAGAGCCATAAACTACTCCAAAGGACAGAATGTTTATTGCGAACCACTTTAAAAAAACTAAAGAAGTCAAGAACTTGAAAATCGTCAAACTGCTTACTACTTAATAAGTTTTTAATTTGAACCCGCCAAATAAGCCCATAATGGACAGCAGAGAAATTAAAATACTGCAGGCAAATGGACATACAAGTTGGGAGGGCCTTGGATGAAAAGTACGTCCTTTTTGGAAACGGAATGTACGAAAAAGATTGGAGTCTGACAAAGAACACCTGCGTCGTTGCAACTGGAACAACGTATGCAAAAATGTAAGCAAAAATGTTCGTCTATATATTCTCGAGGAATGCAAACATACATATAGTGAGTGTCAAAAGAAACTGTACACTACACTGTATAAAATTCCAATTTTTACCAAACTTCAAGTTTTACTATTTAAGCAGAGTGCCCGAAAAAATTTGAAAAAATATTTGAAATTTAAAAAAAAAAAATTTATTTCAGTTTTAAAAAAATTTTTTGTTAATGTACAGTTTTTTTGACACTCACTGTATATCCCACTTTGGCAGAATTATAAAATCTTCAATCCTGGAAAATGAATACTAGTATCGGAGGTAAAATTCTCTACCTTGGGATCCAAACCTTATTAAGCACCTCAATAGAGATCTATTGAGATCTAGGCTAGGTTAGGTTATGTGGCGGGAACCCGCTCAAAGAAAGGGGTTCTACCAGGGCTAGCATTTAGGCCAATTGTAATTATTGATGCCTAAAAGTAATTAAAAAAAATGTGAAATAAAATTTTCGTCGCTTCAATTACATACTACATACATACATACATAATTGCCATTACAACCCTTCAGTCAGGATTACGGGCCTAGCTTCTCATGTCACCACTTATGTTGGGTGTGTTAATTTTATGACATGAGTGGCGGACCTACAGTTTAAAGTCGACTCCGAACGGACAGATTTTTGAGAAAACTTTTTCATGGCAATTTTATTTTACTCTCAGAGTTTTTGCCAGAAATCTGCTGAGAGGAAGCCCCCGAAGAAATATTTTTTTTCATATTTCGTTTTTTAATGTCGACCGGGGATTCGAACCCTGGCCTTTCGTCTATAAGCCAAACACACTACCTACTAGACCACGGCGGCTTCAATTATTTACGAATATTGCCTGCTTAGCACTGCTAGCACTGTGCAATTGTCTGGGTAAGGGATCAGAGAAATAATAGCACTGCTCTTGGCAATGCTGCAAACCTATATGACTCTCTATTTCAAGTACAGAATGCAATTGAAGTGACAATTTATACAAGCTAATGATTTAATTCGGTTAAAATTATAAAATATCAGGAGAGTAGTAGATAGTAGTAGGATAGATAGCAGTATTGGAGTAAAATCCATAACTACCGGATCCAAAGCCTAACGAACACCTCTAGGAAGTGTTTAATAAAATAACGATAATTTTTCTATTGAAATACTTATTCAATTGAGGCCAAAAAGCAAGCAAGAAATGTGAAATATAGTTTCGGAAGTTTGATAATTTATTTCCGTGCATGTTGGTTTCAAATGTTAAAGAACGAAATCAAAGGGCTTTCATTTAATAAGCCAATCAACTACCGATTAGACGACGGCGACTTTGATTTTGGTTATGTATGTAATACTAACTACTTTAACTGCACCTATCGCTATGTCAAGTGTATATGTATTCCATTTATAAATTTCAAAGCAATTAACTCAGGTTGATTTGTAATAACTCACTTCGATTTGTATGTCAGATTAGAAAATCATTAATTGCATGGCAAATATACATTTATGCCTGCCCTATAATTATTGAAATTTATTCAATGGCAAAGGGGAAAGCTAAAGTAAAAGGATATACTTCAAATGAAATATAAAAATGTAAATAAAATTACAAGAGTATGTCTATAATTGCAACCACTACATAAACCGGTTAAACAACACCGCAATAGTAGTTTATCATGTCAAATAGAGTAAAAAATGTAAAAAAAAACTACAAAAAAAGAAAATAATACACTGTGTACAAGTAAATTGCAATAAAAAAAAAAAAGAAACTGCAACTGTATAGACAAATAAAACATTACGCAGAGTACGAGTATTTATTTTAAGTTTACGAAAAAACACATTAAAACCTGCATTATTATAATGAAAGTTATGTCGGTCTGTGTGTGACTACCACACAACCACTATCTTTTCACTATGTATAAGAAATGTATGTACTTTATACGTGAGTAAATATTATTCTCAAAGTGTTATTTAACACAGAGTACGATATACACTGAGAACAGTGATGAGTTCGGAAAGTAAACTCTGCTTAGTTTAACCTTAATAAAGAAACTACAGCAGTAAGGTTTACACATATTACATACTGTCGTTAGAAGATTTTATAAAAAACTAAAAATTATTTCAACGAATTATGTACAGGAGTGTATGTGACTTCTCCTATTTTTTCTATTCCTCGTCTGTGTGCATGCTTTTGTTACTACAGGTCGTTTTGTTCAGTGTTAACAATTTGTCGTTTTTACCTTAAAATTAACTGATTCTTGCACCATAATTTCTTCTTGACCATATTCGCCGGTGATAAATTTGATAAAACCGTAGAAAGACGCAGCGGTGTTTCTAAAATCCCCTTTAAAAACTATGATCTTAAGACTGTTAAGCCGGCTTTTTCAAGAATGGACAAAATTCCAATATTTCCTCACCATTGCCTTAATTCTCCATTAGGGAAAGCAATACATGAGTGCTATGTGCTCGTTGGTTCAGATCTACGTTATTGCTTTCGTAATGCCACAAACGTTAACCTAAAGCAACTGCTACGAGCTTTAAGCGGCAGTTGGTTGTACTGCAGTATTGCAGAAGACTATGCGGTCCTGTTGTATGCTGAGACCAACCTTTTTCCTCCCTATTTGGTAGAATATTTTTGGTTCTACTCCATCTCCCATTACATATTCATTAGGAGTAGGATGTACTCGCTCTGAGGTTGTTTTGTTTCTCTTTTGTGTGTTGTGATACTCGAACTGATATCCAACTGCCTGTTACATCTTCGGTTTAGTCTTTAACCACATTAGCTCTTTAATTTTTTTTTTTTTTTTTTTGTTTTGGTTTGAATTTGTATTTTTATTTCCATTTATTTGCTGCTGTTCTACACAGTATTTTGTGGTTGCCAAGGTAACCACATAACATGTAATATATGTATGTGTACTGTGTGCGAGTAATTTAAAACATGCTGTTTGCCAATATGTTTATAAATTTTTATACAAACACTGTGGTAACTGTGTAGTATTTGAATAAATTAAAGAGTGCAACAACGTGGTAATTACACACACAGTATAGTAGACTGGTATTTGACAAATAAGTTGTTACCTTAAAACATGAACAGGACACTGGAAAGGCTCTCTAAAGAGCCAAAGTGTGACTCTACTCTACTTTACGTTCACATTACAAATTTCCATCTGGTGTAGATGCGTTTTTTAACCGCAGGACCCATAAGAAAATGAGTTAGGAATGTTAGATAGGGCCTGCTATATTCGAGATAGGAAAGACATTTGTCCACAGAAAAAAAAGGAAAGACACTTCAATGATTCCAAGAATAGATTTTACACAGATAGTCGTTCGTTCCAAGTGACAAAAGAAAAAAGACATAATAATTCTTCTATGCCTGCAAGAAGAGACCAGCAGCCTTAGAGAGATACCAGAAGCCATCTTGCTGATGGGGCTATATATTAATTCATAAACCAGGCATCATGCCTAAGTATTTAAGATTATTGTACCAGTAGTAGCAAGCATAACATCCTACAAATCTTCAACAAAACCTATAATTTTAGA